>RJWM01007380.1:0-78498 GCA_004363535.1 Dasyprocta punctata
AATAAAGAACAGAGCTTTATCAGTCTTTAGGGAAAAGAGTTAAATGTACTTACGTCATGATTAGAAATAGGCTGCTCTTGCCTTTATGAAAACAATTAATAGTTCAAATACTAAGTGAGTATCTTATATAAAATTGCTCACTTAGAATTATTTCCTGCACCCCTTCAGATTCATGAACCTGGCTTTCTGCCGATTATCAGTCTAAAAATGAATTATATTAATTATGAGATATTAATACAACAGGGAATTTACATTTTAGAATTATGTAACAAAATTAATGGTGAAAGAAATTTCAGATAATTTCTGACCATCAATTTGAATGTTCTTATTCCATAGAAATACTCTTCTGAGGTTGAAGAAAGTGAGCATATTAACAGCAGAATGTTTTTGTTGTTTTACCATCAAGCTAATTGTAGAGCTGGAAATAACTTTCACAGATTGCAAAGAAATGATTATACACCTTGAAAAGTTGAGAGTTTTGCCATATAATGGGAATAATATATTTCCTCTCTTCATTATTCTATAAATAGCTAAATAAGGTTCCTTTCTGCCAGATTTAAGAGGTACAGGAAGCTATTACTTTTCTGGCATTGTCTTTTGATTTTTACCATTTCTTCATGTGTCTTACACACTATGGTACGTTCCTCTTTCCCAGTAAAATCCCCATTTAAGGACTAGAGTTGTTAAAGCTTTCCTTAGAGAGTTGATTCTGAGTTTGATTAATTTGCTTAGTGTCATCTGGCAAGTGGTCTGTTCTTCCAGAATTGGAACCCTTAAAAAAGAGTTAATTCAGATCATTGGTGTTAGAACCTTGTTTCTGCAGTGGGACCCACTTTTAAATGAAAATATAAACGCCTTACTACATAAGATGAAACAAGGAATCTGATTTTAAGTAGCTATAAGAGACTACCTTCTTACGGTAGTCCCTAAGGTAGCAGGTTTTGCAAAATTAGAAAATTAGTTTAAAGCTGTGCATGGTGGTGTATATCTGTAATCTCAGCAGTCTGGGAGATTGAGGCAGGAGGATTGCAAATTTGAGCCCAACTTTGGCAGTTTAGTGACTGAGTGAAACCTTGTCTCAAATGTCAAGGTCTGGGGATGTAGGTCAGTGTGAAGGCCCTTGGATTTAGCCCTCAGTTCTGTGAGAATGAGAGAGAGAGGGAGGAGAGAGAGAGAGACTTACGAGTAAAGCTACTTACTATACCAGTGGGTGTTTTAAAGTGATAAGTTATTGAGAAATACCTTTAGAATAAATGACATTATCTTCCTTGAAGTACTCTCGTTGATTTTTTCCTTCTTCCCAGTCATTGACCTTCCTGGAGAAGTTGTTTTGAATGTTTTTAGAAATTGGAACTTTTAGATAAGTATTTATGTAAATAAAGAGAATATCATCTCTAGTCTTTAACACAGAGTATCTTTTTCTGTAGAATTATTCCATGTCTGTATATCTTGTACGACAGCTGACATCAGCCATGTTATTACAGAGATTAAAAATGAAAGGTATTAGAAACCCTGATCATTCCAGAGCACTAAGTAAGTAATATCTTAAGACCAAATATATGAGATGCTTTAAAGGGGGGTGGGGGGAGCCGTGAAAATTGGCCTTTGTAAATACATATGCGTTACCTGGTGGAAGATAATCACAGACACATCACCTGTATAGTTTTCAGTTGTCAGAGGAAATATAAAAACATTCAGTTGTTTGCCAGGTGTGGTGGCAACACTTGGGAGGCTGAGACAGGAGGATCACCACAAGTTTGAGGCCAGCCTACACTACATAGTGAGTTCAAGGCCAGCCCAAATATGTAGCAAGATCTTGTCTCAAAAAGAAAAGAAAAAAGAAAAAAACCCCAAAAATTTAATAGTTGTTTGAAAAATTCAGTG
Organism: Dasyprocta punctata; assembly: GCA_004363535.1. Classification (NCBI taxonomy): domain Eukaryota; kingdom Metazoa; phylum Chordata; class Mammalia; order Rodentia; family Dasyproctidae; genus Dasyprocta; species Dasyprocta punctata. Next base: position 1,885 of record RJWM01007380.1, read on the forward strand.
CAACCTAATAAAAACTAATGAATGTGTTAGGAAAGCATTGAAGGTCATGATAGCACTGCATTTTAGGAATTTTCCTGTTCTGTTTTTGAGTCTTAAAGCAGTGTTCTGTTTTTTAACTCTTTCATGCCAGCAGTCTAATTTTAAACAGAAGTCTTAAAAATTCAGTTACATGTAAGATCCAGAGTTTGTACATTGATAATTATTTAACCTGATACGGTAGTGAGAGTATGGTTGTATTTTCAGTACATTAATGTTTAGCAGTTTGTGTTTCTTGATTTACTCAAAGTAGGAAATTTCCAGGGAAGGTGCGTTTTAAAAATCCTGCTTATATATCACCGTTAGTTTTAAACATTTTAATTATTATTTTTTCTTTTTTCAAGTTAAAGAAAAACTTACTGCAGACCCTGATAGTGAAATTGCTACAACTAGTCTTCGGGTGTCCTTGACGTGTCCTGTAAGTAAAGCTATAAACTATTCTGGGAAAGTTTATTTTTATAAATGACTAATTTCCCTGTAAAAATAAGTGTGAAAATCACTGATATATTTTGATAGATTTCTGACCCCTGACCCCCATTTAGGAATCTTCATGATTAAGCATTATAAATCTTTGTATTCTTCAGTTAATGCTAAAGCTAGAAGAGACCTGAAAGGCTTTCATATTACAGAAGGAAGATAGTTTTAAGCTAAGAATAATCTATCAAAATTAATGCTGATAATAATCCACAGCTTATAATAAGCACATATTATAAACTAGCTCCTTTCACAGAAAGGATATATGTTGTATTGAAAAGTAGCAGGAAAGTAACTAGGGACTAATAAATGCTAGCTGGTGGTTTTGGTTTAATAAGTTAAAGTATGTGAAGTGTCTTTGTAATGTACTTTATATCTCTTTACATAGCAACAGGTAGTAAGGCTCCTTCGAGGTCCTCCTGTGTGTTTGGCACTGAACTAAGTAGGAGAAAATATTGAGGATTTACTGTGAAGTTTTCAGAAAGTTAATAACCTATTTTAAGAGGTAAAATCAGCTAACTTGTAAAAACAGACTGTACTCAATCACATATAAAGAGGTAGGAGAGGTCAGCAAGATGGATGGCTACTGGGCATGGTGGTGCATACTTGTAGTTCCACATTCAGGAGGCTGAGGCAGGAGGATCATCGCAAATTCAAGGCCAGACAGAATTACATAGTGAGATCCTGTCTGAAAAAACAAAGCAAAACATAAAATTAGTATGTTCATGGAATGAGAAATTTATAATGTGGTTGGGGGGGCATTGTTAGAATGTACAGTGATTTTAATGACAAATTGTGTCAGAAAAGAAAGAAATAATTTGTAAAGTTCCTGTGTCCTTATTTTACTGTCCTAACAAACGTGTACTAAGGAATTGTCCTGGTTTTGCTCATGAGGAATCCAAAACTGATAGAGATTTGTTAACCTACCTCACACAGTTAACAGAACAAAAATTAAAGGTTTTAAATTAAAAATTCTGTTCATTCTGATATTGTTCCTGTTCTCTTTCTAATAACTGTTCTGCCAGATTGGGTTCAAATGTAGATATCCTGAATATAAGTATACATTCTATTAACCTATAAAGTGGTGTTTGCAGTTACTTTTCTTTCTGAAGGTTTTTTTTTTTCATTAGTTTTTTAAAATGTAACTTATATTTGTTGAAAAGTAATACAATTTTGTGAAATTGCAACGCTTAGACTTGAGACTGCTATTGTTTAGAGAGATCTGCAGTCTCAGCAAGGGAGGATACTAATATCCTGACATTGTGGTAGAGGCTTTAGTGGCCTTGTGTTAGGACTCATAGCCTTCTCTGTTTCTAAGGTTTATGTAGACTGCAGGCAGGCAGTTGTATTGAGTGTCTCCATGTTACCTTATTTTCCTCCTCTCATTAAAATTAAAATGGACGTTAGAGTAAAAGAAGTGAAATTACCATTTGTTAGTCAAAAGCAGTTTGACAGTTTATAGTTTAACCCTACTATATTCAGCAAACATTAATTTCCAACTATATTCTAGGTGTGCAGCCCCACTGTACAGGAAGGGAACTCATGTCATCTTTATGTTTTAGTATGTTGAACTATTCAATCAGGAACAAAGTGCTTTTTCAGTTTTTAGTGAGTTCAACAATTATATAATGTTATTTTCTGCAAGTCTTATTTTTTAAAACTTTTCCTCCCTTTACATGACTGCCAGTCTAAATGAGGATAATAAAAACTAAACACAGTAGCCAGGCATACCAAAGAATTCTAAGACTTCTAATAATAACACATATCACTGTGGTTAGGGTTCCTTTCATATAAGCATTGGTAGCAATTCATTTCAAACTTGTCAATTTTAAGAAAGTCAATTTTTCAGTTATTTAAAGAAATAAAATATATGAAATAGCTGTTTGTTTTCACAGTGCTGAGGCTCAAACCCTAAGCACATGCTCTTCCACTAAGCCATACCCTCAACCCCTTTATCCTGTTTTAAATTCATTATGTTTTCTTTATCTCTATAGTAGCAAAAGGTCTGTTTCTAAGATTCTTCCTTACTTACAGTTTAACCCTACTTGATTTTTTTAGAGCACTTTTCTGAAAAGAATGAATTATACTCTTTGGACCATTATAGTATTAAAATAATGTGAATGCTAAACTGTAATATATGATGTGCAGTAATTATAAAACCAAACACAAGTTTGGGTCAGATTTAATGGATAGATGACTGAAGTTAGATGATGGAAGTAGTTTTTGAGGAAGATGTAATCCTAGCAACAGGTAGAAAAAGCAGAATGGAATCCCTGCTAGCTAACGATGAAAGTAACACAGAACCTGGTGTAGTAACAGAAAACAGAGCAGGAAAAAAGAAAAAAAAAAGATTCTGGAAGGATAAAAAGCATTCGGAAGGGTGAAAAGTAAACCCTGGTTTTATTTGGCAAAAACGAGAGAATATGACAGGCTAGATTAGTAGAAGAAATGTGTATTTCACAGTACATTTGTGAAATAATTTAGAGTACACATGAATGTGGGTAGTAGGAAGAAGTACCAAAATCTAGGGCCTATAGAAGGTAATTTCACAGTACAGTGAGTGGTACCTTGGTTATCAAACTTAATTCTTTCTGTGATTCTGGTTGTAAAATTGGATAAGAACCAAATCAAATTTCCCCTTTATGTCGACACTGAGCCTAACCATTGAGTTTAAGAAACTTAAAAAGGGTTTTAAAAGATCTTAAAAATTGTGTGTGTGTGTGTGTCTCTCTCTCTATATATATAGTTTTTTAATTTTGTTAAAAAAAAGTTCAAAACCATTGATTGGCATAATTTTTGCTTACAAGCTCTTAAAATTTGAATTTCTACTAGTATACATGAAGCAAATACCAATTTAGCTACTTGCCTGCGAAGCATTTTATATGAAGAAAGTATTGTGTTGGCTAGCCATGATTTCAATCTTAAAAACAGTACACTGCAAAATTTTAAGTAAATATCATCACATAGTTTAGAATTCAACACATTCCAAATCTTTTTAAATAACATGGCACAGTCAATGTTTGGAAATTGGTCAGACTTTCCAGATAGTAATAAATGTCTTTTCTGATTAGGGAATGTCCATTAATTGTTGTAAGAAACTAGTGTAGAGTTAAGGGTCAGCAACTTTATAATTCTGAATGCTATGTTGTAAAAATTTTAAGGCAGCAACAGGAAAGATGAAAATGGCATAGAAGAAGGAAAAATCACAAAAACAATGGTTTGCAAAATGTGAACCAGCAGCTGGGAACTGTGGTACATGCCTGTACTCCCAGCAGTCTGAGAGGTGGAAGCAGGATTATCAAAAATTTGAGGCCAACTTGGGCAACTTAGCAAGACCTTGTCTTACAATGAAAGTACATACATCTATAAAAGTGCTGGGTGTGGTAGCTCAGTACAGAGGTCCTAGGTTCAGTCCCCAGTGCCAGAAACAAACAGAAAAAGTTCTTAGGGATACCTAAGGGTCTCTTAAGACTCAGCAGTCCACAGTTCAACTTTTTATAATACTAATGTATAATCTTTTTTTTTCCTTTTGTGCATGTATGTCTGTTTTGAGAATTAGTCTGAGAATGTGTTCTGCCCTGAGCCTATAGCCCAGCCCTCACAATTTCATTCCCTCTCCCCTTCTCTTTCTTAGTGGTGTTTAACAGTATGTGACAAGTGATGGTGTCATTGTTCTTGAGGTTAATAGGGTATGTGCTTGTGTACTCTTTGACTTTTTCTTTTAAAGTATTTTTAAAATTTCTTAATACAGTAAATATTGGTGTCCATACAAATATGTCATAGCTGAGGTTTTTAGTTTTTAAAGGTTTGTCTTAGTTACTTTCTTGTTACTGGGACAAAATACCCAACACCCACAAATGTAAGGAGGAAAGATTTATTTTAGCTCACGGTTTGCTGACGTTTCAGCAAACTCGGAGCCATAGTCAACTGGCTCCAAGGCAGACAGGCATGGCAGAGAAGAAATAGTCCATGGAAGGGCAGTCAGGAAGCAGCAGCAGCAAGCCTTCCTTTCCCTTTTATCCCATCCAGGCTGTGAGCCTAATGGATGGTGCCACTCATACTTAGGATGGCCCTTATCATTATCCACACCCAGAACTATGCTAAACCAGTGGACTGATTTAATTATCATACACATTTAATCCATATTCACACACACTAGATCAGTGATGTCAACCCTTTTAGAAACAAGTACCCAGGCTACAATCCAAAACTGACTTTATTTATTGCAAAGTGTCAACATTGCAGTAAAACATGAGTAAAGTTTTAGTTTAGAAAAAACAACTCATACATTAGCATCTTTTGTTTAGAAAGAAAACAATACATGTGCCGTAGGTTCACCCCCACTGCCCTAGATCCAGGCACCTCCAAAAAACCCTACCTGTGAGTGCCAAAGGTGCTGGGAGGACATCAAGCGATAACATTAAAAAGGGTTTTGAAATCAAAGATTTGAGAACTGATATCTTAAAACAGTGGTCTGAGTTAGAGCATTATTAAAAAAAGAAATTACAAACAAGTAATAGGTGTTTAATACTGTAATTATGAAATTATTTGAATAGAACAGAAATAATTAAAAAATAGAAATTTAAGGTACCAAGGTTATTCAGAAATAGTGTTTTAGATCTAACTGTTTTTAATTGTATGTATATTCAGTGGAAAAATTGTACTATACATGCAGTGGTTTACTGTGGTTTAATTAACTGTATATCTTTAGTATATGTAGATCTGTCTTAATCATTATAGGCACATCGTTGAATCATTTAGTTTAACTTTATTCAGCCTATTTTAGTAATGATTTGGGATTGTTTGCAACACTGATAATAATAAACATGAAAACTTTTATATATATACATATATTTATTTATTTATTTATTTTTTGCGGCACTGGGGATTGAACTCACAACCTTGTGCCTGCCTGACAGGCGCGTAAGCCACTGAGTCAAACTCCCGGCCCTGGTTTTTTGAGGCAGGGTCGAACTGTGTAGCTCAGGCCGGCCTTGCGCTCATGTTGTAGCCCAGGCCGGCCTCAAACTCACAATGCTCCTCCTACCTCAGCCTCCCGAGTGCTGGGATTAAAGGCGTGTGCCACCACGCCCGGCCAAACTTATTTATATTGATTGAAAATATCTTTTAAAAAAATGCTATCTGTATTAGTCAGTTTTTTTGTTACTGGGACAAAATACCTGGCGCAATTCAAAGGAGGGAAGATACATTTTGGCTCGCACTCTGTGGTCCACTGGCTCCAAGACAGAAAAGGGATGGCAGAGGAGCATGGAAGAGGAAAAAGTGTTCAACCCATGGCAGCCAGGATGCAAAAGTGAAGGGAGGTGAAACCATAACCTTTCAGGTCACACACTCAGTGACTCACCCCTTCCATGCAGACCACACCTCCAAATATGAGAATTTTGAGTGTCATTTTAGATCTAAACCATAATATACTGACTCTGGCTTTTAAAAGTTTTACATCCTTCTCATACAAAGAGTTTTAAGTCCAAAGTGTCCTCTGTGACTCAAGGCAAACTCTTAGCTGTGAACCCCTACAAAACCAAAATCAAGTGGGGCGTGATGGTGCAGGCCTTTAATCCCAGTATTCAGGAGGCTGAGGTAGTTCGGAACAGCTGTGAGTTTGAGGCCGGCTTGGGCTACAATGTGAACGCAAGGCTGGCCTGACCTGCATAGTGCGACCCAGTCTCAAAAAACTGGGGCCGGGAGTTTGGCTCAGTGGCTTATGTGCCTACCTGGCAGGCGCGAGGTTGTGAGTTTGATCCCCAGTGCTGCAAAACAAAACAAAACAAGTTAAATATTTCCCATTTCTAAAGGAAGGAATAGGGGAATAGACAGAAATCAGACCAAAGCAAGACTGAAGCCCAGTCACGCAAACATTAAATCCTGTAGCTCATTGTCCAGAGTCTGGGGCAAGTTGTGGCACAATGTTAGCTGAGAAGGACTTGGGGAACCCTGCACCTGTGGCATTGCTGTTTGCAGCCCTCATGGCTTCTCTCTTGGACTGATTCTGCTCATTACCTTTAACCTTCCTCAGCAGATGTTCCACATTCCTTATATCTCTAGTGTCCTGAGATCTGAACTAACTCTCAATTTTACATACTGCCTTTTCAGGGACACATTGCCTGGGCTCCCAGGTATTCTATTGAAATCAGGGTGGAAGCATCTGTGACCACGTATCTCTAGCATTTTGCGTGATTATAGAACCAACACTATGTATATGACACCAAAATCTGCTGTCTCTTAAGTGCCAGGATGCCACGGTGAAATGAATGCTGGGGAACCAATTGGCTGTGTAGTCCTTCTTGAGCAGGTACCCCAGGGGCTCTATTCTCAGATGAAAACTTTATTTGAGCCTTCCAAGGCTGAGTGGGGGTCTTACTGATTCCTGAGATGCCCTCAAGCCATCTTTCTTACTGTGGAGATGTCATCTGTTTTAGCACGCATTTACTCCTTTGCCCCACCTTTGCAGGTGGTTCTTTTCTAATGCAACCATAGACATTTCACATTTGATTTTTGCTCCCAGTTTTCACTGTAGATCTGGCCAACAATTCCCATGCCACAGCGTAAAAATTGGGCTGATTTGATATTTCCTCCACTGGATTAATTAGTCCCCTGCTCTTAATCTCACTTTCTCAAAAAGTCTCAGTACATGGGCAAAATGAGGATGATTTTTTTGCCAGAGCATAATACCACATGATCTTCAGTCAGCTACCAGTTGGGGAGTACCATGGAATGAGCACCTTTTGCAATAGGTAATAACAAAGGGATGCCTTTTTGGAATACAAAGATAGTTTGATTTTAGAAAATACAGTATGTTTAAACTATTCTTCAGTTGAAAGGTGCATTAAAATATGATCATCTCATTGAGTGCAAAATAGGTATTTAGCTAGCATCCTTAAAAGAACAAAAGTTTTACATAATAGGAAAAGGCTAAACCCAAAAGCTAGTACTGTGTATAATGTTATACAGCCAGTGACATCTCAGATAGCGAGGAACATTTGGATTTGTGTTGTAGCTCCACCAGCTGTTTATGTAATTGTTTTAGCCTCTTGTAGCTTCCGCATCTTCATCTCAAAATACAAGTAGAGATACTAGCTCCTCTGGCTCATAAGGTTATTATTAGTATTATAGAAATTCCTGGAAAAGATTCTAGTATATAACATTTTAGATAACTTCAGATATAATCTGTTTTAAAGGAAGCAAAAATACAGAGGAACATTGTAAGAGAAGTTGCCTCATATATTGTTCTTTTTTCTGTCCTAAAATGACAAGTTATATTGTACCGCATACTTTGAATCGCTGACTTCTAGATAGAGGCAGTGTAGCATAGTGACGAGGATGGACTGCATGACTCACTTCTTACTTCTCCTATTTTCTGACTTTGTACTGTTAGACTGCTCTGCTTATTTGTCGGTTTGGTTTGGTTTGGTTTGGTTTTTTAGAGGCAGGGTCTTGCTGTCAGTTCAGATTGGCCTTGAACTCACCATGTATCTCAGGCTGGCCTTGAACTTGAAGCAGTTCTCCCTCCCTCCCTCAGGCTCTTGACTGCTGGGGTCATAGCTGTACGCCAGTGCACCAGCGTTTGTTTGTTTGTTTTTCTTAGCTTCTTTGTGCCTCTGGTTTTTTATTTATAAACTTGGACTTGGGCATGGTGGTTTATACTTGTGATTCCTGTAGTCTGGTAGGCTAAGGCAGGAGGATTTCAAATTAGAACCTAAGCTGCTAAATTTAGCAGTTTAGTGAGCCTGTGTCAAAATAAAAAATTTAAAAATAGGGGATAGTGCTGGGTATGTAGCTCATGAGAAAGCCCTGAGTTTACTTCCCAGTATGTTGTGGGGAGGGAGTTATTTTAGATTTATAAATATGTTTTTACAGTGTATTAAATGTATTCTAGAATTAAATGGGAAGTCCTCAACATTGTGCTTTATGTAGAGGTATAAGTTGTACAAGAATGTTGATTTGGCCAAATCATTTTCTTTTTAAATTATACAATATCCAAATGTTCATTTTAATATACTTAAACTGCAGATCAACTAAAAATAGTAGCATCTTGAAATTTCTATCGTCCAGCCAGTTAAGAGTGTTATAATTCTGCCATAAATTTTTCTAAACTATGGACATATGAAGAAATCCTTCCTTTTCTTATTGTCTCTTTGCCTTTTCTTCGTCCTTGTGTGTTTTACTGCCTGGCCCATTAATACTGAGCACGTACCATGAGTTCATATTGTGCTAAGACAGTGAGATTACAGTGATGAATAGATGTAGACTACCCTGTCCTTGTGGAGCTTAGGCTCTAGGGGGAAATAAATTTTCAGACAAAATAACAGAGCTGGTTTTAAATGGAGATATCTTCTGTGAAGGAAATATATGGGGAAGTTTTAAAGGTTATACAGGAAAATCTAATCTAACCAGGACACCGTATGTATTTTGATATCAGTAGAACTTTGTAGAATTGTGTACAAAATATGCCATTTGTGGAAAAAACATTTTCTTAAATACACACTTGATTAATTCGTGGAAAGACCTGCAAGAATTGTGTAACAGTGGTTCTTTAAATACAGCAAATGGACCCCAGATTGAGAAGGTGTCTTGTTTTCATTGTACTGTATATGTGTCTTTTTCTATCTTTGAAAAAGTAAAGTGATCTTTCAAAAATCATAGAGCAGTGAGATGGACTTAACCAGAGTAGTCTTGGTGGGAATAAATCCTGATTTGGATTCCTTCTTTTTTTTGTATATCATGTTCAGACAATTATGATTTCTGTTCCCTGTGAGACTTTGTTCTCCTTTGTGAAGTAGTTTCCATATTGTGTTCTTGTCCTATAGCTAGGAAAAATGAGACTAACAATCCCATGCCGTGCAGTGACATGTACACATCTGCAGTGTTTTGATGCTGCCCTTTATCTACAAATGAATGAAAAGAAGCCCACCTGGATTTGCCCTGTGTGTGACAAAAAAGCTGCCTATGAAAGTCTAATATTAGATGGGTGAGTATATTATTTCTACCTCCCTTTTATTGTGCTAGGAATACAACCTAGGTCTCTTTGAGTGCTAAGCATGTTTTACCATGAATTCTTCACGCCAGCCTCAATTTGGTTTGGTTTGGTTTGACAATACTGAAGATTGAACATAGGGTCTTTATCCTGGGCTACGTACCCAACGTCTCTTAATGAGTATTGTCTTCTCTGTTTCCTTTCTAATACCTATTGGCTGTGTCTTCCTTCAGCACAGCTTAATATATAGTCTGTTCTGGTATATAAACTAAGGATATTGGTGTATTTTTAGTTATACTTAATTTTAGTCACTTACTTGCATAAACTTTACCAGTTGAACATCCTTAATCTGGAAAGGCCAAATTGAAAAGGCCAGAATCTGAAAGGTTTTGAACATTAGTGTTCTAAAAAGTTTTAGATTTTTGAATGGGGATGCCTAACCTATAATGTGATTTGTTTTAGGAATAAGAAGATACATAGTTTTCATTTTAGTTTTTCTTCCCAGGATCATATGTTGTAAAAGTCCATAGGAAAGAGGGAGAAGACTGCTTAGTGATACCATTTTACTTAGCTAGAATTTCTTGCAATAGCAATTAAAGTTGTTGTAATAGCCATTAGTGTCTTTGCAATAAACAGAGAAAGTGGTAGGGTAGATTAAAAAAACAAAATCACATTATGTAACTGGTAAATTCAGACTTGGAAGTCATACTCAGGTAATTCTGACTGAAACCCAAATTCTAAACTTTAATTCTTAGATCATATTGCTTGTGTCAGAATGTACAAATTTATATCAAATATTTTCAGTAAGTGAAGTGTCCTTTTTTTCAGATGACACTTTAAAAAAAATTGCATTTGTCATGTGTGCACAGTGATGTGCGGATTTAAAAATACAATTAATGGAATGAAGTAATCAATACCATCCTGTTGTTTATCGATGTATTAAAAAGATTTAGATCTTAACTTTGCGTAGTTTTATATTTTCATATGGTTTTCCCTCAGTACACAATGAAAAGTATTCTAGAGCTTGAAAGATACTTCTATGTATTTTTTATGAAAAATATTTTAGTAGACTCTTGTGTTGAGGGAGAAGGTAATGAAGAGTGAATGGGACTTTTCAGCTTTCTCAAAGCTTTTGTTTTTCTTGGTTATTTTATAATAGTTATAGTTTATTTTGAAATAATTTCAAACTTACAGAGAAGTTGCATTAGTAGCACAAATAACCTCCAGTATTACTTTGACCCAGATGCTTCAGTTGTTAACTTCTGCCACAGTTGTTTTATCATATGCTCTCAATATGTACATTCACACACATTTTCTTTCTTTTTTTGGTACCGAGGATCAAACTCATGACTTTACACTTGTCAGGCAGGTGCTGTGTTGCTGAGCTATAACCCCGGCCCTCACACACATTTTTGATGTGTGTATGTATATGAAAGATGACTATAGGGTATTAGTATCTGTACAGTTCTTTTAAGTCATCTGAGAATTGGTTGTGGATATTTTTAGAATTGTGTATGAATTGAATGATAAAGGATATGGTTCCTTTGTCTAGTCTAGCATTTCTTACTTTACTATATGTATTTGAAATTCTTACATTTTCCTGCATCTACCAACAGTTCATTTTATTATTGAGTCACATTCTGTTGTATACCAAAGGTGGTTTATGTTTTCACCTTCAGTGGATTGTTTCTGATTTTGAGTTACTACAAATACAGATACAAATATTTATGCACAAATCCTTATGTGACATGTTTTTGTTTATCTTCTAATCAAATACTTTGAATAAAGTACCTGGTCACGTTCTAAGTGTATGCCCAGAACACTGCCAAATTGTTTTCTAAAGTGCTTGTGTTGTTTTATATTCCAGTTAACAGCCTAGAAAAAATGTAGTTGATCTGCATTCTCACCAATATTTGATGCAGTCTTTTTATTTTTATTTTTTTATCCAGTAAGTCATAACTTTATTAGTGATAGAAACAGTACAAATTTCAAACCAAGCTGCGGGGACCTTTTTGAAGCACCAAAAAAGTCCTCTTTTCAGATGATTACATTGTTAGTTCCATAATAGCATTTACAGTATTATTATTATCGTTCTTCAGGGCTTGGACCACCTTTACCCTTGACACATTTGCTTGTGACATAACCAATTCTGTGTCCTTCACTTGCACGCCTCTTTCATCAACCTATTTCTCTTTACTCTCCTCATGTACAGTTGGAGTCTGTGTATTGTTTTGAATGTTTGAGATGGCTTCACCTTGAACTTTGAATTTCTCAGCAGCTGTTATATGTGCTTACTGCAATAAATCCTTAATCTTGGCTTCCCCCAAAACTATGTAGGTATCTGAAGCTGGGCTCTTATAGACACCTGGTTTTGTGATGACAAAGAGGATATTCTTAGATTTCTGGATAGTGACTCTAGTATTCCCTGTAACATGCCAAAGACTCAGTTTGAACATAGTCTTCCGTGCCTTTTCACTCCAACTCTGTTTTGCTTTACTGAGTGGTCCGTCATCAGTTTCAGTTGCTGCTGCCAGCTGGGCTTGTTGTGTGGTTGCTTGTGTGAAATCTTGCTCCTCGAGCTCTGGTACTGATGCATCACTGTCAGATTCTGTTCCAGACCCTCTCTCAGCCTGGGACTGTGGCAGTTCCTGCTGTGTATCAGGGATGATTTCTGTGGCTTCATCGGGTGTTTTGTGCAGAAAACCAGTATAATCTTTTTAAATTTAGATGTTGTACTGCTATATAGTGGTAACCCATTACAAAAGTAATTTGCATTTCTCATTACTAATTGCATTAAGCATCTTTGTACTTCTTTACTCTCCACCTAAATGCTTTCTTTAAATGACATCAAAATTATTTTCATATTATTGGGTTTTGATAGTTATTTCTGTATTCTGTATACATGTTTACAAATGTTTTCTGCCATTTTTGTTTTTCAGTTTCTAACATGGTTTTTCAGATCACAAAAGTTTTTCTTTGGATGAAGTCCCATTTATCACCTTTTCTTTTATCAGTTGTTTTGACATCATACTAAGATTTTTTTCTCCTCAATATAAAATCTTTTTCTCTTATGCTTTCTTGTAGTTTTGTAAGTACTTTTTCATTTAGATCTATGTATGTGAAGTTATTTTTCACTATGGTATAAAACAAAGATGATTTATTATGTTTTAATTTATGATAATGTGATCGTGCCACCTCCATTTCACAAATTTTATTATACTTCTGTTCAAAATACTTTGGTTTTTTAATTTTATCTTTGTGTCATGGGTTGTTTATAAATATAGCAAGTTTTCCAGATAGTTTTTGATACTGACTTCAATTTTAATTTCATTTTTTGTCATAGAAAATATTTTATATGCTTTGAATTGTATTTATTGAGACTTCTTTTGTGTTTGTTCTTTTCTAGTTTCTCCATTCCTGTTTCTTTTTTCTTGATATTAAGCTTATAAATTATTACCTTTGTCTACTTCTATTTGTTTTATGTGTTGTGCCACATGTTATTCTTATCACATTCATGGTGGGCCATAATTTATGTGTCTCACTGCTTGGCTGCTCTGATTTGAATTCCATTGTCTGTTGTTAAATAGCTAACCACTGGTAGCTATTCCCATTCATGCCACATGATGGGATGGTCATGTGTGTATCACCCGTGATTCAAGTTGGCAGGAACGTGTTTTAACTGCCAGTCCTACTAAGAACCTCCAGGTCTTAATTTCTGTTTTAGTCATGGATACAATGTCATTCAGTAAGTCACTTAATTCTTGTATTGTCTGTTACAGGCCTAAAACCTGGCTAAGGGATCTAGCTCAGTGGTAAAGCACTTGTCTAGCATACTCAAGGCCCTGGGTTCGATCTCTAGTACTGCAGTAAATAAGTCTGTCTATCCATCTCTCCATGGAGGAAGAGTGCATTAATAGTTGTAGTCTGAAGTACTAAAATACAAAAAAAAAAAGTCACCATTACTTTTGTCTTCCAGATTATATTACTTACTTCATTTTTGAACAAAGCCATTGACAACATTTATATATTGTACTTCTTAATTGGTTTACAGGCTTTTTATGGAAATTCTCAATGACTGTTCTGATGTGGATGAGATCAAGTTCCAAGAAGATGGTTCTTGGTGTCCAATGAGGCCGAAGAAAGAAGCTATGAAAGTATCCAACCAACCATGTACAAAAATAGAAAGTATGTGCAAAATGGCACTAGAGACTTCCATAAGTCTTAGCAAAGCACTGAGACTTAGGGAATATTATCTTTATTATTATTATTATTATTTTGTTTGTTTGTTTGTTTGTTTGTTTTTGTTTTTTTGGCACCGGGGATTGAACTCACAATCCTTGCGCTTGCCAGGCAGGCGCTTAGGCCACTGAGCTAAATCCCCAGCCCTGTTATCTTTATTATTAATCTTGGCCAAGAGAACTATTTTGGCGGTTCAGTTTTCTAACTTTACCTTTTGATCATCTGTAATTTTTTTTCCTTAAGAAATGTGCTCATTTATACTACTATACCCACTTTGTAGCCCAGGCTGGTCTCACACTCAAAACTATCCTCCTGCCTCAGTCTCCCGAGTGCTAGGATTAAAGACATGTGCCACCGTGCCCAGCTACTATACCAGCCTTTTTGTAGTGTTTTTCATGTGTAGAATAAATGAAACAGCCTGGTGGAGGTGTGTTTAGAGATCCGTCATCCATTAATGGACGAGGAGGCAGGTAGACATACAGAGCGTTGTTGTTAAGGAGGCGTACAGTAAACAGATTGTTTCCTTGGAGGGGGGCAGATTTTTTCATGGCCATGGTTACTTAGAATTTATTCTTATCCTTGAATTCCCTGATGAGTGGGGGTCCTATAGGCCCATAGGTAAACTTAGGTAAATTGAAATCCATAGGTAAACTCAGTCTTTTTTTTTTTTTTTTCCTCTGTACCAGTCTACTCATTGACTTTGAGTTTCATTTTGACTGTGTTTGAAAGTTCTCACAATGTAGTGAATATGTGCCAGTGTTATAGTACTAAACCCAAAGTTGTAGTGACCAAGTTTCCTCTATCTTTGAGAAAAAGGGAAGTAAGTAATACATACTTTTATGAAAATGTGAGTTAATATATGTGAGACTATCTTAGTGGGCAGAAAGAACTTGAGTGATTAGAAGATAATTCATGGGAATAGCTGTAAATGAATAACAAGTGGCAAGTGTGGGATTTTTTTTAAACATCAAGTTCTGGCTTATAGTGAGGAGCCTATACAGTCTTTGGTATGAACAGGTTTGCTAGAATAAAATTATCTGATTCTGACTTAACCACAAGTCTGAAAAATATGCAGTTGGTAAAAATCACATACTTTTTTCCCATGGCCTGAGACCAGTTCCCTAACTCCAGAGGTTTGTTTTGTAGAATGCCTATTAACCTAGTAAGACAACTTGAGCCACAGAAGGATCTCTACAAACACAGCAACAATATTTAAGAGAACTAAGAGTACCTGAAGGAGGCTTTTGATTTCTCGTCAAGAAGTAATGGTCATGTCTCCTGTCTTCCTAAGCAAGCAGTCATTTTATAGATAGAGTTAGTGAGCTGGCTTGTGTCCATGGAGCAGAGTATATGGCTTGCCTGGCTGTGTGTTGCCGTAGACGTACTGTGTAGTTAAGACTGTCATGGCTAGAGATTATTTGATATTTCTGTTTTCCTTTTTGTTTCTTTGCATCTAAGGTTCAAGTGTCCTCAGTAAGCCTTGTTCAGTTACAGTAGCCAGTGAAGCAAGCAAGAAGAAAGTGGACATTATTGACCTAACAATAGAAAGCTCTTCTGATGAAGAGGAAGACCCTCCTGCCAAAAGGAAATGCATCTTTATGTCAGAAACACAAAGCAGCCCAACCAAAGGGTTTGTTAATTTATAGTTCACTATTGCTCAGTACACTCTAACAACTAATTATTCTTGGGCTAGGTTTTTTAATGTCCTTTGAGAAGCTGAATAGGAGGCAATTTTAGTTTGCCTATTACATGAAATATTTTCATATAAACATGGGAAAGCAAAATTGATGACAAAAATATTCACGTCTCCAGGAAGTGAGAATTTGAGATGTTTATTTCATATTTGATAACCTTTCGTTAATTTCTTGAACCCGTGTCAGGAAGTTTAGAATCGCAGGCCAACATGAGGAAGCCTGGTGTAATAAAGTATGGTATTAGGTATCTTCTAAGGGCAGATTACAGTTCTGGCACTTGTTTTTACTTGCTGTGATTTTGGTCAAAATCCTTAACTTGCTTGAGCTCCCTTTTTCTCTTCTGTAAACTAAGGTGAAATATGCCTACCTTGTAGGATTACTGTCAGGTTTCAATAAAATAATGAAAAAAATCTGTCCTTTCTATCAGGAACCTGGTAGTTACTCAGTGAAAACTGATTCCCTTCCCTTTTCATCCTCTCCAGTGCAAATTATGGGCAAATAGGTGTATTCTACACATATCCTGACTGACTCATCTCACAGAAGCTATTCGACCTACAAGAAAAGACAGGTCTAAATGATTAACAACAGGAGCTTGTCACAGAGATTTGGGGACACACATGGTGGAGTGTTTCTTGGCAACCCATAAACACCTTCAAACTTGGATGTACTAGTGCTACCTCTGGTTTCTCAGTCCACTTATTTTTGTCTAGTAGCTCTTTAGTTCTTCAATTAACAGCTATATATATTTATAGAATATTTCTATCACCTCCTGAAAAATCCCACTCATTTGTAGTTGGTCCCATGCATTCCCAAATATAGATAACCACTGATACTTTCATTTCTAAATTTGCTGGTTCTAGACATTTTATATGAAAGGAATTATACTCCCAGTATACTTCTAGAACATACTTATTTACAGTTTTTATTAGTTACTTTTGAAACAACTTTCTCTAGTTACTTTTAATAACTAAACCATTTGAGCTGCTTTTTTTCACTATTAAAATTCAGATATGATTTATACATCAGGATAAGGGCATATGTTTTGTTTTACTTTTTTAATTAGAATGAGATTTTATTTTACGTGGAACAGAGAAAGAGAAAAGTAATTCAAGTGGATTTTTTCTGACATGCTGATTGTTTTTTGTTCCTTTGAGACAGTTCGGTTGATAAAACATGAAAATCTACTTTGCAAATGTTTACTGTCATAGAATTAGAATATACTTCTCAAATGTTTACTGGCATAGAATTAGAATTGGAGAATGAATACCTAAATACAGTATTTCTAAATTTTACTTTCAAATATCCTTTATAATATTCTGGAAAAATGAGTTTTTAAGTACTCTAATGAGTTGGAGTCAGTCCTGGTTGAAAGATTGAGCATATTGATGCTGACCCATGAATTGATTGCACAAGGGTCTGTGTTTGTGTGAGCATGTTTTCATCAGTATTGCATGAGGACAGAAAACTGTAGGAGTGGCATATACATCAGGTGATAAAATTTAAAATGACCACAGTACTCAGATGAGTAAGGATAGTTTACAACTGTGCTTAGCTATCATAGAGATTGATATTAAAACCACTCATCTAGTTTGAAAAGAAAACAAAAATTAACACAAATAAATCTGGGTGGAAAGTATGATTGAATTAATATGTGAAAGTTTTGATTTTAAAGTCTATATAAATTTCATCTACCTTACCTCTTTCCATGAAGTCAGTATAACTCTTAATATCAAATGATTCATACATTACTTCTGTAGACAATCACATGGAAAGATAAATGAAAATTCAGAATCTTTAGAAGTCATTTAATTATATATTAAAATGACATCCACTGTGACCAAGTACAGTTTATTCTATGGGTGCTTTAATATTAGGAAATAATTGATTTTTTAATTGATGAATTTTATGATAAGAACAGCTATACAGTATAGTCATCATATTAGATGCTTGAAGGACATTGAATAAATATTATGATAGAAATGCTTATAAACTGTCAGAATTCACTTAATGATTTGAAGAGTTCACTGCTTAAATTGATTTGTCTTAGACAACATTGTTAGAAGAAGCATAGTGTTCAGGATACAAACCATATCAGTTTTACTCTAATTTGGGTTGTTTGGTTTTACTTAAGAACATTTTAGTTCATACTGTAACTTAGTGCAGGTAGTGTAATGGGACAAGAAGGTGAGCTGTGGTACCTGGCATACATGATTGATGACTAGGTCTCAGGACTGAAACGTAAGCCAGGAAACAAAAATGTGTCATGGCTACCTTGTAGTTCTTAAAAGGAACCCATGGATTAGCTAGAGCTTTCTTCTTTGTTATTACATTTAGCACATTTAGGACCAAAGTTAGAAAGATACCTTGGGAATACTTTCTGTTGGAGCTTCTTGAACAATAGTTTTTTGTGCTCAAACCATATTTTCTGTTTTAAGGCAGGTGGATGCCGCCTGTTCAGATGTCATTGTGTTGGCCTATACTATGGTTATATCATCTCTGATCCTTTCCTATTCCTAGGCTGTTGTTCCTGGGTCATTCTTTTCATAACCTGTCTTTGTGTTTCACCATCCTGAATTTTTGTGATTTTTCTGTGTTGAGTAAGTTTATCACTTTATACTAAGACTTCTTGACCAGTGATAGTAAGCAAATGAAAACAAATAGAGTGTGAGAAGTAAGAAAAACTTAAAGAGTGTGTTGTCTTAGTACAAATTATTCTTATAAACAGTTTTATAGAGCACTAAGAAGAATGTGAAAGCCTCTCACCCAGAGAGAACTGCTGTTACTATTTTGATGACTGTTCTAGCCTCTTTTATTGCAGACACAGTGGAATGTAAAACGCAATCTTTTAATTCCATTCGGAAGAAGCTGCTACCATCTAAAGTATTTAAGAAAATTTGGATTTTTTTTCTATATTAGAAGATAATTTTATATTTTATGTTTCTGCCCCCTTAAAAATTGGTTGGTTGCTGTGTTAGAAGTATTGTAAAGACAGAAAACAAAGAGTATGGATAAATACATGTTTCTCTGGATCAAGGTTCATTAAGGAACTAAGGATGTAGCTCAGTGGTATAGCATTTGTGTAGCATGCACAAGGCCTTGGGCTTCATCCCTAGTGCCACCAAAAAAAACTTTTAAAAAATGATACTAAATTTTAATCTTTTATGCTTTTGTGATCACAGAATGGGAACACACATTATACTTCAGTTATGTAAGTTAAAATCATCTACCTGTTTTCAGACTGCAACTTTGGACCAAGTATGAATTCCATGTAATTCTCTGGTGGTAAAAGTGGTTTAGAATAGTAATATTTGCTAATAGCATTCTACCAGTTTAATTTTGTACTGTGATAAAGTTACAGGAATTTAAAATATATATACTTGCATAGTGTATCCCTGTTCCTATTTGTGTAATTGGCTAATCCTATGAAGAGGCAAATTTTAAAAACTGTGTAAAATCTATATATAGCATCACAGTTCATCAATAATTCTGCAGGACATAGCCCTTTATGTTTCTCCATGGAACATGTTACAAATGTCTGTTTTTCCATGAGTTTTAAAATCATTTTGTTTCTGAATATGGCCCTTGTGAAGACGTTGATAAAAACTTAAATCTGCTACCAATGTGTAATTTGATAATCCTAACAACTATTTTTATATAAAATTGAATTTGTATTAATGGTTACAGAAATTAAGTACAAAATAGGCAGTCAACACTTAAGATGACTTAACTTCATATGTTCAGTGAGGTTTTAGATGTTGATGTAATAATTTGTACCCGCATTACATTCTGGCATTTTCACATTTTGATAGTCAACATTTTGATGTGAGAGAAAAAAAGAACAGTTTTTTTTAATCATTTAAAATTTCATATTATGCTAACAGGATATATGTAATAGTACTATGAAGACAGTATACAGAGATATTGACTTGCTTCTTTTTTTTCTTTTTTGAATTCCTTCGTTGTAAATCAAAGTCAAAGGGTCGGGGAAAGAAAGGGAATTTGGTGGGTATTTCCTGTAAATGTGATCAAAGTAAAAGGGTCAATTCAGGGTGAAGAGAAAAACTTTCCAGTGAAATATCAAAGGGAGAGAAGGAGTGTTAGGAAAATAGGTATTATCTTTTTATTTATAAATCTGAAATTCTGTTTTAGGGAAGGTGGGGATATACATGAACTTTACCACAAGCTGCACTCTCAACAGATTGGCATTCTTTTAGCTTCTTGCAGTGACAGAAGAGGTAATAGATTAAATATACTTAAAAGTAGGAATATTTTTTAAAAAACAAATGAAGCTCAAGCTCGACATGGTGGCACGGTCCTGTAATCTCAGCACTCAGGAGGCTAAAACAGGAGGATCACTGTGAATTCAAGACCAGCTTGTTCTACAAAGTGAGTTTAACACCAGCCTGAACTGCATAGTGGAACCCTATCTGAAAAAGACAAGACAGCCAGAAAAGCAAGCAACCTGGTTTGCTTATTTTATATATTATCCATGCCTGTAATCCTGGCATTTGGGAGATGGAGGCAGGAAAATCATGAATTCGAGGTCAGCTTAGACTATGTAGCAACTTCAAGATTGACTTGGACTACATTATGAGAGCCTGTCTCAAAAATAAACAAAACCCCAAAAAACTTGTTTCTTTACATTTTGAGGAAAAATAAATAAATAAATAGATTACACTGTTAATACTGTGAGGCAGCCAGAACAGTTAAAGCCATTTGTTTTACTTCCCAGCAGTAAGATAGAACTTTGTCTCCTATTTCTTGCCCTCTTTGTCCTCTCCCTCCTTCGTTTTTTTCCTGATGTACACTTCTGAAAAGAGGAAGATTTGTGTGTCATTAGAAAATACCGATTTCCTGTTCTTTTCCTTTTCCTTTTGTACATAACCAGTATTTTCAGATCTCTGGAGAACAGTGAGCTCTAGATAAAACATATTTGTCTTATTTCAAGTGTCTGGTTTCTTCCTTCAGATTCTGCCTTTCCTGATAATCCTCATATCCTGCTGGTGATTTTAGATCTTCAGGTACCATTGAAATTCAGAAAACCTACTTATTCTAACCTAAGCAGGCTGATCTTTGGAAGTTACCTTCCATGTATCTCCAAGTACCTTTGGAAAGTGCATGTTGAAATAGTAGGTGTATGTTACAGCCACCGCCATCCTTCATATCCTTTCTCATTTGATCAGTTTTAAATCTTAAAGATTTCTGAATTCTGACCTATATTATTTATTCACTCTTAAGAGAATGACATAGTTGACCAACACAGCCATATGTGTACTCTCAGGATAACTTTGTTTTTCATACATTTTTGATATGTGTATTTTTGACCCAATAATACAATAACAGTTTGTGTTCGACATAATGCAAACCAGTTTTAGGATGCCAGTGTCTAAAAAGCTTCTGATTTAAGTGACTTATTAAGTGATTTGACATTTATTTATTTAATTTACTTGTTTGTTTATTTATTTTTGCCGCACCAGGGATTGAACTCACAACCTCACGCCTGTCAGACAGGTGCTTAAGTCACTGAGCCAAACTCCCAGCCCTGGTTTTTTTGAGGCAGGGTTGCACTGTGTAGCTCAGGCCGGCCTTGTGCTCGCATTGTAGCCCAAGTGGGCCTCGAACTCACAACGCTCCTCCTACCTGTGGCCTCCCAAGTGCTGGGATTAAAGGCGTGCGCCACCATGCCCGGCGATTTGACATTTAAATCAAATTATGAATTCATTCATCAGTTATTTATAAATGAGTTTGAAGAATGTCATGTAACTATGTCTTACTACCATTATTTAAAATAATCTGAGCAATAGTAGGAACTGTTTCAACCACGGGAACAGATGTCTAGAGATTCTGAGTTGTCATCTCAATTTAATTTTGTCATTATACTCTTAAGTTTCTATCAAAGTTGTACTTTATCTGTGCAACAGTTCCTTTTGACTTGTCGTTAAGCCTATAGTAGTTGGCTGTTAGTGTTTCAATATGCTATTCTTAATGTTTTGCTCCTTTTTTTTTGCATCTTTTTACTTGGTAAGAGCCATCATCAGCCAAAGGGTCAGTAATGGTGGTTAATTTATAAACATATATTCACAAAGTTTTTCTTGTGATCTTCTAATTGTTTACCCTGAGCTATGAGAATATGCAGGTTAGAGTACAGAATTTGTCTTCAAGCCTGAACTTTTCCAAAGACATCTTTTAATTTTCTGCTACATCTTAAAACTATGAAGTTTTTAATTATGTAATACATATAGAGAATAGTAAACTATACAGTAGTTGATGTTTTAATTTTTCTTTTTGGTAGCATGAGCAGCTAATTTCAAAATCGTATGCCCTCTTAAAGAATGGGTAGTGTCATGGTAGAGAACATTTTTATTTTTGGATACTATGTTTTAAATCCCACATTTTGATCATCTTATTCTGATTTCTGATTGCACCCTATTGCCATCAGGTTTGCTGGCATCAGTGTTGACTGACTATACTCAGATCATTCCCAAATTTCAAATAATTAAGACAATTTAAAATCAGAATTTTTTTGGTGGGCTACCAGGAATCGAAATCAGGATCTCACACTTGCCAGGCAGGTGCTGCACCACCGAGCTATATCCCTGGCCCCAATTAAGACAATTTAAATTAGATTTGAAGGAATTCTGGTTGAGCCACTGTTACTTACTAAGGAATCCTGATTTAAATAAAATTCTAAGAATCCTTTACTTTAGTTATATATTTCTTTATAGGTAATTACTGTTATCCACATGCATGTTACATATGCATTAATAAAAGCACGTGTAAAGTATACTTCTATTTATGGATGAAAGTGTTACATATTACTCCGGCACTATACTTTATATGTAATGCCGACTTGCTCTTATGGGACACCTGCTATTGAGAGCCACAACACATTCATGTTAAAATGAAGACTGTTAAGAAACAGGAGTAGCTATCATTTAGCTGTGTTGAGACTTGGTGAACATAATCTAAAAATGTCCAGTGGTTCAGTTGTTCTCTCCTGTGAACTAACAGCCAGATTATTTGTAATTTCCCATGCTATTTAAAACAGGGTTCTCATGTATCAGCCATCTTCTATAAGGGTGCCCAGTGTGACTTCAGTTGATCCTGCTGCTATTCCGCCTTCATTAACAGACTACTCCGTGCCATTCCACCACACGCCAATATCAAGCATGTCATCAGATTTGCCAGGTATGTGGAGAGTTTGTGTTTTTTTTATGATTTGTTTTCAATGTTAGCGGACCAAATAAATTGTAAAATTTCAAATGGAAATACTACAGAAATTGGAAGGCTTCATGCAAAAATAGTTATCTGTTTTAATACTCATAGTCAATTAACCTTTTGACTAAATATAAGTTTCAGATGATAGGAAATAACGGGGGATACTAAAATTTTATGGAGTGTGTTCTGTCTAATAGAGAATTTGTACTGATACTTTCTTGGTTTATTTATCTTAGAAGTTTTATAGGTTAGGGAGAATATTTTTTTCACACTCTTCGTAGTATCACATTCCTTCTTTAATAGCCCATTAGGACTTCAAATCACAGAGATGTCTAATTTTGTCTTCCAGCTGTACGCTGTGAAATTTTCCCTTAAAACGAGGGTGAACTGTATTTTTCTGTAGAGCAGAGCTTAATATTTGGGATGTCTTTCATATATGTAATAAGTCAGTGTTTAAAGAATTCAGAGTTAAAAGCACATTCGAAGTTGTTTAAATTACCTTAATGTCAGAACTTAATCAGCCAGACGCATATTATAAAATTTAAAGTTTCCCCCTTTCTCACTTTCTCTGTTGCCATTGTTTTCACATATATTTGGCCCAGTCATATTTAAGCAAGTAAGAATCTGTCTCTCATATATTCAAGACTTTTAGTGAAATGCATTTCCTTCCTTTTGTTACTAAATTTCTTGATTTATGAAGTTGATTTTGATCTATGGCTTATTTTTCTTCTTCTTAGTATTTTAAGCAGAATTCTTACTTCATTGGATAAAATTTGTGTTGTTGAAACAGTTGATAGCTGTTATCCAGCCCAGTATAATTTTGACCTGTGAACTTTTTTCAGATTATTTGAATAAAATTTAGTGCAAAAGAGTAGGCTAAAGTAGTGCCAATCAGAAATCTTCTTTTAACAGTATACTGGTTATACTGTTATAAGTATAACAGTAAGCTGGTTTTTATGCTTTACTCTCTATATATTTTAGGAATTAGTATTTTAAAATTCTTTTAAAACCAGCTTGCACCCACTATGATGTGTTCATTGTGTGCAAGGGCTGATAGTACTGCTAAGGTATAGGTGAGAGTTTATGATCTATGACAAAGATAGTTCATATAATAATAATTCCTAAGTGTCATTTTAAACTTGGCTAATGTGGAGAATGTCTGTGTGTATTAATATATAAGTAAACATTTGAAAATAATTTGTTTCCTTAAGACTGTAAATTAAAAATTAACCCTGAAAAAAGATAGTGAATGTTTCTGTTAAAGTGACCCTGGCCGTTCAGTAGTAACGTAGCCACAAACTTAAAAAAATCACTTGACCTGCTAGTTTTCAACTTACGAGAGTCTGGATGAAATTTTTTTTTTTTTTTTTAACTTGAGGGAACTTAACCCTGACTTCAAAATTGAGCTTTTTATAATAGAAAGTGAGATTTTAAGGCTTCTTAAAAATGTACATACTTGGGTGAAATGCCATAAAACATGTCTGAACCATGTGCTTGGTAAAATGCATTTCAAGCTGGTGTTGAGATAACTGATACCTGTGGCTAGTGTTTAGTTCATATAAACCAGTATCTGATTGTTAAAATGCTGAAAAGTTTCCTTACCATTTGATAAACTAAATAGAAAAGGTTCAGTTGTCCTGTAGAAGAATTGTTAGTTTATTGTCAAGTATGAATTACAATATGTAGCAGTTACTACATCTAAATAGTTTAGCTTTTACTTTGGTGTTTATTATTAATGTGCTGTTTTATAATTAGTTATTTGGGTTTATTTTTGTGTATAATTGTTCTGTAAGTAGTCACAATGTCCAGATTGGTATCAATAAATTTAATACTTTTATAATAAAATATTAAATAGAATATCAAGAATGGAGAGATGACAACATTTTAATACATTTTTAACATTCCTTTTAAACATCATAAATATGAATCTTCTGAATCTGCAGGAGAACAAAGAAGAAATGCTATTAATAATGAACTGCAGCTTGGAACATCTTCTGATACTGTGCAACAGTGAATACAAAATAAAACATATAATTTGTATTTATGGAGTGGAAAACAGCTTGATTATTTCAAGAAAAAATATGACTGCCTTATTATTGCTAGTGCCATATTGTCAGGTGCGAATGGTGCTAAAAAGTTGTGTCGTTAAAATTTGAAAGTTCTAAACCATTACATATTTAATCATGTAGCCATTATGTTTTGTGAAGGTTTATAGATCAAGGAAAAATGTTGTGATCAATGAAGAAAAAACTAAAGGAGTCAGTTTCACTTGATGAAGTATTTAAAATTAAAAAATTATAATTTCATCACTGTTGGTAAAGCAAAAACATTTAGACTGTACCTTGAGAATTTTTAACAGTAGTGGCTTTTTAGTTGAAAATAATTGGATACTTTTCAATTATGAAATTCTTAGGGCAAAAAGTGTATCTATGTATGACAATTGAAACAGTAAAATCAGGAAATAGCATTTTGCTAAACTTATAAAATCAGTACAGTTTTAATTACTATTGCTATCACTTTATTTCATGAGTTTTAATCTACTTAAAATATAAAATGTAAGATTTTGATGATACAATTTTTCATTAGAAGGAATAACATCTGAAATACTATATCAGACTGCACTGTTTGGGGCAAAGTGACTTCACTGAAAAATATGCACATTAAAACTTCTTTGGACTTTGAATTGACCACCTGTGTAATGCTTGAAAGACAATCTAGTTTCATCCAAAATTTTAGAAAAATGCGTATTATGTGATTGTTTAAGTCATCATATTTCAGTTATCCGTGGGTGTTATGAAAAGATAGAGATCAAGTAAATCTCTTAAATCTTTTTCTAAAAAGATTGTTTGTTGACACATGTAATACCATCAGAGAGAATTACAACATATCTGAAGAGCTGGATATTGAAATAATTAAAATGGGTAGAGTCTTTGGACCTTAGTGGGTATCTTTAAGTGATAGAGCGTCAAAAACAGTTTGAATATTATATTAAACCTGTGTTTATTTAAATTGAAATTAGCAAATGGAAATAGTTGAACATTTAGTAAATGAGTATTTTCAAGTGATTTGTACACACTATTCCATCAGAGATGTCAATATTTTAGCTTTATAAACATATTTCAGTTATTAAAATGGATTGAAAAATATTAAATGTAATGGAAATACAAAGCTAAAAGTGTATTTAAAAGTAGAAACTTCTATAAAAATGAAGACAATGTTAACACCATTTGAAGCAAGCAAAAATTAATAAAATTAAGCTAATTAACATTCCATTGAATTTTGTGACTTAGTAATAGAAATATTGGCTATCTAAAATTTTCAGAAGGTATATGTGGGCTACACAGATTTTGAATTACTACTCAGGAGAAGCCAGGGATAAGAATTACTAAACATTATCTTTAATGTGAAGCAAAGCGCACTGCTTATTTGAGGTACATCACTTTCTCATTATCAGTTCATTGGGGAAGCTCTTGGAAAAAGTTTATTGTGGTTCCCTTTGTCCATTGTTGGCTCCAAATGCTGTATCGTATAGCTAGTAATAGGTATATGAAATAAACATGTAAAAAGCAATAATTTTTTAAGTGCTTTAGAAATTGTTTTCATATGATTGGTGCTAAAGTTTGTATCACTTGATAAGCATTTAAATGTTCTTATTTAGAGATTATAAGGGAATAAATATACTTTAAATTTTGGGAGTTAAGATTATTCACAATGCTTATTATTTAAAATGCTTCCATTAATATTTTCTATATTGAGTATAGTATCAGAATTTCATTCCATGTTGTTGCATTTGACATGATGCCAAATATCAGCATATAAAAATCCACAGAGTTGAATAGACACTGACCTGTCTTGATGACCAGTACTTAGTGTGTAATTTTTTTAATCTTTTAAAACAATTGAATTTAGTTAACATAGGAAGTTCTAGAGCAACTAACTTATTGTCATACTTTTCAGACCTGAAAGTTTTTTACTACTATTATAACTTTTAACACTTTTACATTTGTTTCTCTAATGTAATTGGAGAATCCCAATTCATTGGTTTAGAAAACTGCATTAGCTGAGAACCCAGTAAACCTTTATTAACTTGCTAGTGAGTAGCAGTTATTAAGTGCTTGCTTTCATTGAAATAGATACTTGTTTAAGAAGTGATATTTTAGATGAACTTCAGTGTGGTGTATTTCTGAAAATAAATGTGAAGTATCTTAAGAGATGAAGTATGTTTTTCTTTAATGGTCCAAAGATCATTATCTCATCATTTTTATTGCTTCTTATTCTGTTAAGTGACAAAGAAAAAATGCTTACTTTGACTAGTCCTACTTCTCTGGAAATATTTGGACTGCTGCCTTTGAGTTCGAGGATGTGTTTTTTCCAGTTGTTTTTTCGGGGAATATGTTCATCTTTGAGTTTTAGACACATTAAATATCACTAATCATGGTTTAGGACTTCCCTGTGACATAGTGGTAAGCATCCAAATGTTTTGTGATGTATGATAATTACAATATGATTTGGGAAAATAATTCTAGTCTCTAAAATATGAGACAACTATTAACAAAACATTTTTGTTTTAGGTTTGGATTTTCTTTCCCTTATTCCAGTTGATCCCCAGGTATGTATCCTGAATTTAAGCAACTAATTTGTATTTGATTGTTGGTTTTGTCATACTAACTAAAAATGACCAGTTGCATAAAATCAGGACAGTCAACTCTCAATTACACTGATGAAAGGGAAGTGGGAAGTATGTAGTGTATTTTTCACAATTTTATTTGGAGGAATAAAGTGGATGTTCTTTAATTTATAATTTTTTTTTCTTACCTACATTGTTAATTATATTTTATTGAACAGTCAGTTGCTCTTTCGTGTAAGCAGTTGAGTGATTAAAATGTATAGAAGCCATGCTTGGTGGTTGGAGGATAAAATTTTATGGTATATATAAAAACATATTTTGTACATAGAAACATCAACAGCCAAAGCTCATTAAACAGGCTTTACTCACTAGCTTATTTCTCCATTGTTTGAAGAACAGATTCAGACATTGAGGATCAGTCAAAATTTGACTTAAAAACTATGCAGTAAGCAAGGATTCCATTGTTTGGGCTTAGGGCAGAGACAGAGCAGAGGAAGGAAAGGTGAGATAGCAGAAGAAATTTTGAGAGCAGGGATAGAGAAAGAATATGGACTGCTTTCAAGGGCTGCTCAGAATCAGCTAACTGCAAGTCTAGTATGGACCACCTGTTTTCAGTATTCTATTTGATAATACAAACAGCATGGGAAATTTGGGTCTAAGGCAATTCACAGACTGAGAAATTTCTTGTCATCCTGGGTTGACCTTGTATCTGTAGATTGTAAAACAAAGGTAGCTACTGTCCTCAGAAGTAGATTCTTAGACTTAGAAAGAGTATCAGTTTTATCTGAACAGTTCTGTTAAAAAATCTTGAAACGTAAGGGTTTTATTTCATAGTTCTATTTGGCATGCTTAGTGCCAGACTGATTCATTCCCCCACCCTCTCTCTCTGTCTTAGTTAGGCTATGCAAGGGAGTTAACTTAGGGCCTCTTAACACTGAGCTGGATGCCCAGCACTTTCGAAAAATTTTTTGAGATAAGGTCTCACCAAGTTGCCTAGGCTGGCCATAGTTTGCCATCCTCCTACCTCAGTCTTCTGAGTAGCTTGGATTACAGACATGTACCGCCACATCTGGGGGCTGATTTATTTGCTGAATCAGTAGGAGGATGAAGTTGTACCTTCTGTTTACTGAAGAATCTTTAGGTTTTCCTACTCAACCTTTGTATTGCCCATTATTCCCAGTTACCCTTGTGTAGCTGTAAATATATGGGACATAGGGTTAAAAGTTAAAAGGTTGCATCACAAGTAGAAGAATTCAAGACATGGAGTCTATTGATACCAAGGCTGTGCTTATACCCCTTACTTTGTAAATGAAGAGGGGTATTTACCTTTTTTACTATGAGGCAGTCAGAAATAGCCTGGAAGTAGCAGGAATCAAACGTGAAGTTTCTGGGCTTTTCCCCAAAATTTCCCCTCAGTTCTAGTAAAATTGGTTTGTTAGATAAGTTAGGAATTGATTTGAATTTAGATAAGAATTTTTAGTATCATTTAACTGTCTTTAACATGTTCCCACTAGCTCGAACCACTAATGGTACGTGCATGACTGTCATGAACATGTCGTGAAAGCTTTTTAGAAGCTCTCTAAGAACTTTCACCCCCATTCTCCCTTAAATCTCTCTGCATGTGGTATTCATTTTATCAGTAAAATCAAGTTAGCCACCAAAACATTGATTTACTCTGTTGAAAGGCAGCCTGAATTTTAGTTGGTTCTCTTCCTCTTCCTGGCAGCTTAAATCTGGGGTGACTGTTTCCATTTTATTCATGGGCCTTGAAAATTATGTTGTCTGAACAGCTTCAGTTTTAAATTACTTTTTATAATTTATTCTTTCTAAGAGTAAGCAGAATGATCAATAAATGGATCATACTGATAGATATATTTACTGATCTTTTCATATAGTCTCAGGACAAACAACATTTCATGCAGTGTATTATTAGACATCATTTATTTTGTTAGTCATTGTAGTTTCTCACAAAATACTCTTTGGTGATACGTAAAATATATTTAGTTCTTGTCTCCACTCCTCATGGATGTTATTAGGATATTATGCTCATTTGTATTTGTATGAGAATCAACAACTAATATGCTAGTAACACTTGAAGCGGGATATCAAGCAAGTATCACAAGGAACATTGGATCTCTTCAAGTATTGTTGTGTGTATATGCACAAAAGAGTACAATGTCATTCACCTGGTCATTCTTAATATTTACAAGGGGTCTATTTGTTACTAAATTTTGGGAAATTGTTGAATTTTAAATTAGCATTTTTGCATAATACCGTGAAAAATAAGTACTTCTTGCTCTTTTGTAGTATAAGTTAAACCCTGTCTAACACTAAACAAATTATTTTTGAGAATAAGTATAAGTCATGATTATGGGGCCCATATTTCATATTAAATGACTTCAGTTATTGTTGACATTGTTACTTTTACCTCTGTGTATAGTCAATAAACATTCATGTGTTTTGTGAAAGTAAAAAATACACTGCATTCTCTAGAGAATGTACAGTAACTAAATTCATGTCGTCTTCCACCCACAGATGAGAAGGTTTTGGATAGTTTTGAATTTCAGGAGGATTTAAATATATAGCTATCATTTGTGCATATCTAACAATTTCTAGTCTCTCTATTTAAAACCAATGTAGCCTCTTCCTCATCGGCATCATTGTTTGTTTCAAGCAGTACTGTCCTCCTATGTTTTTGGATAGTCTCACCTCACCCTTAACAGCCAGCAGTACGTCTGTCACCACCACCAGCCCCCATGAAAGCAGTACTCATGTTAGTTCATCCAGAAGCAGGAGTGAGACAGGGGTCATAACCAGCAGTGGAAGTAGCATTCCTGACATCATCTCATTGGACTAAAGAAGGACGCACTTGATTCTGGGAATCATTCATCAAAACTACTTGTTCTTGGATCTCTGGTCCATGGAAGCCTTTCTTTTTCTTTTTCTTTTTTTTTTTTTTTTTTGCAATTTGATATTTATTGAAACATCAGATGGATTCTTTTGCTTTCTGAGAGATGAACATAGATGACAGCAGCAAGAACCAAATGACAGGCAAGGACTTCTTACACATCCTGTACGCTGAGCATCAGATACGTTCAGTCATAAACAGTATCTTGAGTATTGGATTTCAATTTCATATGTTACTGGATGGATTCTACAAATCATTTTAAAATTTTTGTTATATAATAAACAGCAATAAAAATGTAAATAGTTAAATTTTTCTAATTAAAGATGTAATTACTGATTCTAGAACGACAGCAACTTCTGTTTAACTCAGTGTGAAGGAAAAATTATATGGAAGTCGTGTTTGCTGAATGAACCCTTTCCACAGAGGTTTGTTCTATTTTATTGTGGTAATGAAATTTTGATCAGTGGCCAGAGGTTGGGTTCCACTTTTCTTCATGATTCTATCAAAGAAAAATGGCCTCTGTGTTGTGCATTTCCTCCTGGTTGTCGTTTATACTTTGACATTGTTTGCTAATGAATGCAGAGTGAAGTTCTGAGGTTTGGCTGGTCTTTATTAGTAATGATGCTTAAGAACGCCATGCAGATTCTGCCCTGACATAATGTTCCTTTTTGGTAACTGTACATTTTCATTCTAGAGTTTTCTATACATTTGAGGCTTGCCTTCTTAGGAAAGAAATTGTCTCCAGCCTTTGAGGTAAGGTGCAGTTGGGAAGTTCTTTAGCTTTTTCTTCATGGTGTTAAGAAGTGCTGATAGTTTGAAGGCAGTAACAGAACAGATTTATGGATATGGTAAAAACTAAATTTACTTCCTAAGAACTTAAATTACTCATTTATTTTGTAGGATAATATGCACATCTTTTTTGAAACTGTACACATTTCAGTGGCACTGACAAAGTTTACTTTAGGTCTCATATATTGATCACCAGTGTATTTTCTGTCTCAGCATTGATTTTTAAATTTAAGGAAAAGCCAATAGCAAGGCATGAGGTACAGCATCAGATTTCTTCTGTCTTTTTAAAAAGGAAATGTTTTCTGAAACCACAATATGAGAAACAGTTGAATTGAAGTGAGGAAGGGTTGGTGTGGGACCCAAAGCCCACCCACATCCCCCCTGTGATGAAACACTCCATTTTAGTGGCTCTCCTGGGTGCATTTTGAAAACCACTTTCCTGGTGTGCTTGATTTTAAATTGCTCAGAAAACTGAGTTTTACTTGTAGGGAGACATTTTCATCTACATTTTGTAGTTTGCTTCGTTTGACTTCATAAATCATTTTGAGTTCTCAATTTGGTACTTTCCTGGTATTTAGCTTTCTCTCCCTGAGTGGTATCTACTTTAAAACAAAATCATTGTTTTTCTGGCTAACCTAACTGATTTCTCTAGCAGACCTGCCTACATGAGGACTCTACACTTATAGTTTTAAGAGGGACATTACTTCAAAATAGGTGCAACTTCAAGGAGCTGTCTTGTCTGTGCTTGGTTTTCTGTACCTCCTCAAGTTTCATGGTCTTTTGGCGCTCTGTTTATGATGTTCTAATGTATAGTTTTCTACATTTGTTTGATTCCATCATCCCCCTGATTTATAACTGTAGTATCCCTTAAGGAGGTCCACCTATTAAAGATACAGAAACAGAAAAACAGCTGTGAATTCCAGAAGTTGAACCAGTGTCACCAGTTTTAATTTCTTAGCCATTAGATTTGAGTCTAGGTTAGAGCCTTATCTAGAGATAAAATTTCTTTCTACTAGAAAGAAATGTGCTGTAGGGTATCAATACAGTCTTGTTAACTGCATAATCAGATAGAAAACGTAACTTTATTTGTGTAGTACAATTTGTTAAAACAGATTCCTTATCATTTTGTTACACTTTAGATTCTCAGAGCCTCCCCCAATTTAATTAACATTTTATAAATAAATGAGAACATTAATAGAAATTATTTATTTATTTTGTGGAACTGATAACCTCCCGGGCTTTAATAGTTGTGATACGTTGTCACTATGTGAATAGTTTTAGTATTCATTTTTGGTGCTGTTCATTAAGTGGCATGTAAATATTTATCTCAGGTGACTAACACTTAAACTTTTAAGTTTTTACCTTAAAATTGGGGCTTAACTTTTGTAGATGTCTTTGCAGATGTGTACTTTTTCTCCATGCTCTTGACCCTGTGGCAGCATTATGGTTTTTAAGCAAATATTCTTTGTTTAATATGGTTGCTATAAGGATTTGTACAAAGATTCTAACATTTTAGCAGTGTGTTTTGCTAGTCCAGATTTCTCTTTACCCAAGTATGATAGAATAAAGGGATGATCTTAGCTATTACTTAGATGTCAGCCAGCAAGAAAACAGTTGTTGCTTTTAAAGTCATTTAAATAACCTGTATTTTTATATTCATTCATTTAGAACTGTGAAGGGCTTTTCTTTGGTAACTCCCGGCAGTGTAATTGGTGCTGAACATATACCTTCACTCCTAAGACCTGCTTATACTCACTAGTTTTTTGACCCATAAGTGAGCAGCTTTAGGATTTCATTTTTATTTCTACCAAGAAATTAGAAGCACTTGACATTTGCCCTGGGATAATTTTAAAGGTCAAATGAAACAGTTGGAAGTGAATCCAGGTTATGTAGCATTTATCTGATGATGTATTCCGAGGAAGGTAGAATGAAAATACAAAGTGTAGGTAAAGGATAGCACCAAAGTATAATTTAGTTGACCCATAACTCTCAGTATGAAACAAGTTTACCTTATGATAGTCTTAAGGAATTCAAAGAAAGTAAAGATGTTGGATTGTAGGTAAAGTGGTGTGGAACTGAAATTATTTTGATTTTGATATGCTCTCAGGCCAGTTCTGGACCCTCAGTTTTTTTTTTTTCGTGGCACCGGGGATTGAACTCACAGCCTCATGACTGCCAGACAGGTGCGTAAGCCACTGAACCAAACTCCCGGCCCTAGTTTTTTTTTGAGGCAGGGTTGCACTATGTAGCTTAGGCCGGCCTTGCACTCGCGTTGTAGCCTAAGCCGGCCTCGCACTCACAACGCTCCGCCTACCTCAGCCTCCCGAGTGCTGGGATTGAAGGCGTGTGCCACCATGGCCGGCTTGGACCCTCAGTTTAATAACCCACATGTGTTTTTCTTTTACCCATGAAGTATTGTTACGTGCATATTTTAAGTTAGCTTTTACAAAGCATTGATTTAGTTCTCAGGCCTTTTTCTTTAGTCTTTTATTGGTTAAGGAAAATTTTCTTGTTTCCTGCAGCTTTTTCTGCCATTTTTATGTAATGTCATAAGAAATTGTTTCCTGACTCAATACCCAATTTAAGCTTGAGCCTAATGCTGGATTTTGTGGCATTCATCCATCTGTTGTGGAAGCTTGAAATCATTTCATTGGATGATCAGTGGTTTAACTTGACATAGCATCTTTTCTGCTACAGCGCTTACATGCATTGGTGAAATACGTGCAAAAGAATTTAACAATTTGTCTGCTTTTTAACAGTCTGACCCTACAAACAAACAAGTGGTTTGTATCCCTGTCTCCTTTTTTGGTTAGGAACCATACTACAGAAACAGATATATAAAAATATTTGCCCCATTCTTCAATGCTTGCCTGGTTGAATATGTTTTTGTTTTTTCTGTTCATGTTAGGAAGACATGCTCACTGTAGAAATTTTAGACAATACAGAAAAGTCTAGAGAATTTTTTTCACCAGGTAAAAAGAGCCTCACTTAGTATTTTTGCATATTTCTTGCCAGGCTTTCTGAAACTTGTGCGTATTTTTTTCACAGATTTATTCTCAATAAAATTTGTACCTTGGTTTTACCCTCAATCTACAGGCATTGTTCCATGTGGTTAAAAAATGTGTCAGCCATTACTAATTACATAATATTTCATTGTGTGGATGTGCAATGAATCATATAATCTTTCCCATTGGATGTTTTAGATTTAGTCTCATAATATTATAATGACTGCATAAACTATTTTCCTTAGGATGAATTCCTAGAGATATGATTTCTGGGTCAAGGGTATGAACACTTCTGTAATTCTTGACTCATATCAGTTTCCCAAGTAGTTGTGGTCATTTATTCCCCACCAAATGGTGTAAGGGCTTTTTAGCTGTATTTTTCTAGAATACATAACATTTATCTTTACGTGGGCAACTATACTAAGATCCTCTGCCCTTATGATACTGGTCAGTTGGGCTTAGAAGATAATTAGCAGATATCTTCCTAGGCTTTCTCAGATTTAAATATTACTGTTTGCCTCATTATCTGTAGGAGGTGGGTTCTAGGACTGACTTCTCCAATATCAAAATCCACAGATGCTCAAGTGTCTTACAGTTTTTGCATGTAGCCTACACAATCTACCCATATACTTTAAACCATTTCTAGATTATTTATAATACCTAATACAATGTAAATGTTTGTACATAGTTGTACAATATTGTTTAATGAATAATGACGAGAAGAAAAAGTCTGCATACTCACTACAGGTGCAGTTTTTTGCTGAATATTTTCAGTTTGCAGTTGGTCGACTTAACATGCAGAACCCCTGGCTGTGGAGGGTTGACTGTATTTACTGACACGTTTCAGAAGTATGTACATATGGACAGCCAACTGATTTTATTTGCACTGTGTAGTAAATACTCCTCAGATTACATTTTGGGGTTTTTTATTTTTTTAACCATTTGTGCCTAGGGCAAGCCCTTAGTAGCCAGCTCTCTGTTTCCTCTTGTAGGCTCCATATTTTGACCTTTCTGAGCTCCTTAAAGCCAGTCGGATCTGCTGGGGCAAAGGCAGTCCATCCCAAACTGGAAAAGTGGTAAGGCTAAATACAAACAGGACCCAGCTCTGCCTGTTTCACTTTGAATTATCTTATGTTGTTAATCAGATCTGAACTCTTAGTCTTCTAAGAACACCAATAGGGGAAAAAAAATTTCTACATTTAGATGTCTCAGGAGTAGCGTTTTTTGTTTTATGATTAGCATAGTATGTTTATTCCCATACTGCTTTTATGTTCTGTAAATAATGTTTTTGTAAAATAGAATATTCCTCTTTCTTTTGATGTCATCAGACTGTTCAAATGTGTAATGTACAGTGGTACCTCAGTTTACAAACTTTAGTTTTTGATTTTGGGGAAGATTGCTGCATTTATGTTTGTGTGAGGAGGATGGCTGTGGTCATTTTTGTCACCTGCTATGGTGCTTGCGAA
Source organism: Dasyprocta punctata (assembly GCA_004363535.1). Classification (NCBI taxonomy): domain Eukaryota; kingdom Metazoa; phylum Chordata; class Mammalia; order Rodentia; family Dasyproctidae; genus Dasyprocta; species Dasyprocta punctata. The sequence continues at coordinate 37,336 of RJWM01007380.1, forward strand.
TTGTCTTAGTTACTTTTCGCTCGTTGCCGAGACAAAATACCTGATGCCCAAAGTTAGGGAAGGAAAAGTTTATTCTTACAGTTTCTCAGGAGTTTCCGTCCATAAAGTGGGCTCCAAGGCAGCATGGGATGACGGGGCTACAGTTCATGGCGGCTGCAAGCTGCAAGACGCAAGCCGCGCTGGCAAGAGAGAGGGAGGGGGAAGCCGGAAGCATGGAAGAGAAAGACCCGCCTTCCCTTACATTGTATGTCAGCTCCACCGCTGGGCGGGCACAGCGCTCACATTGTCAATCAACAAACCAGTAACAAACCAATAACTCAGCCCCATCAAAATTATATGAGGACTTGGAGGGACATAGCATAACCTATACACGAATGAAAGCAAAATTTTGCTAAATGCTTTTGTTTCCAAACTGAATTATTTGTAAACAAACGTGTGAACTGAGGTATTACTGTATTTGTAAGTATGTGGGTTAAAGTAGTTACAAAAGGTATGGTCTCAGTCTTCAAAGCGCTTATAATGTCATTTTTAAAAATCAGAAATACTTAGGTTAACAGGCATTCTGGTAAGAACTTTATGAAAATGTTTCATTCCTTCCAACAGCCTTTCAAAGGAAAGTGGTATCTCAATTTTACAAATGAAGGAAAATTTTGATAAGTTTCCCAACATCACAGTGAATGACAGTGGGCTTGAGAGTCTGACTCAGGCCAATCTCATAAGCCCTCTGACTAAACTAAGTGACATTAACTAGCTGTGGTGTTCAGGAGACTGATATGATAATCTAGACAAAAAAGGGGAATGAGTTTCAGATTATAGCCATAGTAATTATTAGGAAAGATGGATGTCAGAGCCTTTTCAAAGGAAAATTGAAGACTAATGCAAGAGGATAGCCATGAGTTTGAGGCCAGCCTGAACTACATAGGAGACCCTCTCTCAAAATATTCAGTGATTGAACAAAGGTGTAAGGGCTGTGTCCATCCTCAGACTTGAGATTGTTATCCTTCTATTCTGTTACAACTTGGAGGAAGTTGGTGCTATTTATAGAAGCAAGAGGCAGTGCAATTAATCATTTAGGGGAAAGGAGTTTAAGCAGGAGTTATCAGGAAGCTTCTTTGGGTCTCATCAGTGGTTTTCCTGCACTCTTTTAAGAAGTGCAACCTTCATTCACATATATGCTGTGCGTGTTCTCGTCACTTAGAATGGATGACATTCACTGTGTCCTAAACTATCTTGGTTACATCTCACCCTTTTTCTTTATACTTCATTGCTTTGCCTTTGCAGATTTGCCTGTCACCTGAGGTCTTACCATTTCCTGCAACTCTTAGTGTGGGCTCTATTAAAATCTGTATTTTCTAAGAGGTGATAGGTGCTACCCTTTCTTCCTGATGGAATGCTTCTGTCAAAAATCTCTGCTTCTGAAGGAGAGAGAGATTGTGAAGGGCTTATAAAACAAGACATTGGCGAGTTTTTCTGGTCATTAATAGTAATGAGCATTCCTTGTAGAGTTTGGTATGATTGTCTTCATTTTACCAATGTAGAAACAGATTGAGAGGGTAAGTGAACCTGCACTTGCCGCATGTCATACATCTAACTGGGGAGTTAGACTTCAAACCCAGTTTTTAACCACATCAGCTCTTTCCTGATCCTTGCAGGTTTTGTTGTTGTTGTTGTTTTTGTTGTTTTGGGTGCTGATCGCAGAACCCAGGACCTCACACGTGCCCCAACCATAGGCTGTACCACTGAACCATACCCCCAGCTACTAACATTCTATTTTCAAAGTAGGTGTTTCTTTTCTTCTGTCATATCACTGTTTGTATCCTATATGGCACTTATTACACCTTGTGGCAATTTTGTGTATTGGTTCACTGTTATTTGTGTTTACTAGATTGTAAGCTCCATGAGAGCAGGAGTGGTATCATTCCAGAGCCTAACATGGTGTGTGGAGCATAGTAGGTGCTCAATAAATATTTGTGAATGAAAAAATGATGGGTAACTATTTTCATTTGACTTGTGCCGACTGTGAAATTTTAATAACCTGAGTAGCAGGTTATTAAAGAGACAAACAGGAAGTAATGGTTAGCATAAGTGGTAGAGGTGTTGGTGTTGGGAAGTTGGGAGGAAGTTGGCATTGGCTTCTAGACTGCAGGAGCCTAATAGGAGAAGAGTTGTTGATGAGAGACAGTTTGGGGCAGTGCACAATGGAGATAATAATTACTGTACAAGTAGATCTTACAGTGAACCTGAGTTTCTAGTGATACTGTGTAGACCCAGCATACTCCGTGCATTATAAGACTAGGGAAATTCTGCATGTAGTCTTTCTTTAGCTTATGTGTTGACCACCTCATCTGAGCCAGGCACACCTCTGTTAATTATAAAATATAAGTGTAGGTATAAATATACTTTATTTTTAGTCTCCTCTGAGTCCAGCAGTCTGACCCAAATCATTGTTGGATTCAGTACTTTAGAAGTAGAACAGGAGTCAGTTAACCTGGTGTCCCTGGAAATCATGCCCACATGCTATTTGAAGTGCAAGAATCTCTTGACACCCTTAAAAAGAAACCTCATACCCATCAGCAGTCGTTTTCTATTCCCCTCCATCTCACTGCACCCCAGCATTAGGCAACTACTAATCTGCTTTGTATCTCTGTGAATGCCTATTGTGAGCATTGTATATATTGAATCATACAGTGTGGTCATTGTGTTTAGCTTTTTTTCCTTTGGCCTAGGGCAGTGATGGCAAACCTTTTAGAGCTTTCAGTGATAACAGGCCACTGCAGCACATGTGCCATAGGTTCACCACCACTGGCCAAGGGATTCAAGGTTCATCCATGTGATAGTATGTATTAGTTTCTTATTCCTTTTTGTGGCCAAATAATAGCATTGTGTAGATACATTATCCTTTATTTGTCCACTAATAAATAGATATTTGGGGTATCCCCGTATTTTGCCTGTTAAAAACATTGGTCATGTACATGTGTTCTGTAGGCACACATTTTTATTTCTCTTGGGTATATACATAGGAGGGGAATTACTGGGTCATATGGTATTTCTTACTTAACATATTGATGAACTTCCAGGCTTTTTCAGAGTAGATGCACCACATTGAATTATCATCAGCATGTATCAGGATTCCAGTTTCAAATCCTCAACAAGCTGAGCACTTTGGGGTAGACTTCTATTTCCAGCTACTTTGGAGGCTAAGGCAGGACCATCACAAGTTCAAGGACAGCCTAGACAATTTGGCAAGACTGTCTCAGAATAAGAAATGAAAAGATTGGGGGTATACCTCAGTGGTAGAGTGCCGCTGGGTTCAATCCCTAGTACTTCCCGTATCCCCCAAAAACGAAAAAGCAATTCTTTCCAACGTTTACTATGGCTGTCCTACTGGGTTGTAAGTGTTACCTGATACTTGTATTTCTCTAATGATTAATAGATGCTGACCATCTTTATATAATATGCCTGGTCATTTGCATACTTTTTTACAATACTATTTGAATTCTTTCCCCCATGTCTTAATTGGATTATTTGTCAAAATTTTTTATTTCTGTTGTAAGAGTTCTTAGAAGTCCTTATTTACATGTATGATTTGCAAATATTTTCTCCCAGGTTGTAGGTTGTCCTTTCACTCCCTTTAAGCAGACATTTTAAATTTTGATGAAGTCTCCAGTTTCTTTCTTTCCCTATATTGCTCATGCTTTTGGTTGTACAGTAAAGAATATATTGCCAAATCCAAGAACCTGGACATTTACCCATATTTTGTCCAAAACTTTTATGACTTAACTCACATTTAGGGTTTTGGTCCACTTTGAGCTCATTTTTTTTTTTAATATGACATTAAGGGTCCACTTCCTTTTTTTTACATGTGACTATTCAGCTATAGCAATATCAGTTGGATACTGATACAGGATAATTCTTTCCCTGTTGGTCTTGGTACCACTGTTAAAAAATGTGTCATTTATAGATATATGGGTTTATTTGTGAAACTCTATTGATCTGTTTATCCATATGCCAGTACCACACTGCCTTGATTACCATTCCTTTGTGACAAATCTTGAAATTGGAAAGTGTAAGCCTAGAAGGTTTTTTGGTTTTGTTTTTGTATGTGTGTTTTATGATTGTTTTGGCTAATTATGGGGTCCTTGCAATTCCATGTGAGGTATAGAATCAGCTTACAAATGATTAGCTGTAATAAAGATTGCCTTGAATCTATAGGTCAATTTGGAAAGTGTTACCATCTTAATAAGAGGTCTGGCTTATGAACATGCAGAGTTTTTCCAGTAATTCAGAGTTTTTCATTTATTTCAACAAAATTTTATAGTTTCACAGTATCCATGTATATTTTTGTCACATGTACTCGTAGACATTTTATTCTTTGTGCTGCTGTTATAAGTGGAATTGTATTTTGGATTACTGATTGCAAGTCAAAAAATACAATTGATTTTTATTTATTTGTTTATTTTTTGGTAACGGGGATCGAACTCACAACCTCGCACCTGCCAGGCAGGTGCTTAAGCCACTGAGCTAAATCCCTGGCTACAACTGATTTTTAAAAAAAGAACTTTGCTTTTAAGAGTGTTTTAGTTTCATACCAATGTGGAGCAGAACATAAGAGTTCTCACACGCTCCCTGTTAACACAGAAGCTCCTCCCACCATTCGCATACTGCACCAGTGTTATATACTTGTTACAATTAATTGTCATAAACAATTAATTGTCATTGACACATTATTAACTAAAGCCTATCATTTATATTATGGTTCACTTGAGGTAAATTCAATGAGTTTTTGAAAAATATATGACATATATATACACCATTATTGTATCAAACATTATAGTGTTGGTGCTTTAAAAATCCCTTATGTTCTTTCTTTTTTATCCTTGTCCTCACCCCAATCCCTGGAAAACTTCTAACATCTTCACAGCTTCACCTTTTCCAGAATGCCATATAATTGAATCATGCAGTATGTAACTTTCAGTATGGTTTCTTTCACTTCGGATTTGCATGTAAGTTCCTCTAACATATGGATATAGTATTTTGAACTTTGTTCAAAGGGGCTGTAGTATTTTGTGTTTCCACCACCAGTAACTGAGAGCGTCTGTTACTCTACATCCCTCCCCACCATTTGGTGGTGTTGGTATTTTAAATTTTGGCCATCCCAAATAGTGTGTGGTTGTGTCTTGGTGTTTGATTTGCCATCCATAATGACATTTTCATGTGCTTATTTTTCAACAGTATATTAAATCTGAGTTGTGTCCTGCCCATTTTAAAGTCAGGTTATTTTCTTACTGAGTTAAAATAGTTCCTGGTATATTTTTATAGCAGTCATTTATCAAATATGTATTTTGTAAGTATTTTTTTCTACAGTCTGTACCCATGATGCAGTGCAGAAATTTTCAATTTTCACGAAATCCAGCATACCAGTTTTCCTATAGTTTATGTCTTTGGTGTTTTAAAAAAAGGCATTTACCATACCAAATGTCATTTTGGTTTTCACCTATCTTTTTGTACTTTATTTACATTTTAATCTGTGTTACATTTTGAGTTAATTTTCGTGAACGGTGGAAATTCTGTAGGTGGGTGAATGGATGGGTGGATGGGTGGATGAATTTGCATGTGGATGTCCAGTTGTTCAGTGTCATTTGTTGAAAAGTCTTTAACTTTTCTCTCACTGGCTTTGTCCAAGAATCAGAAGATCAGTTGATTGTATGTTGCACTATTTCTGAGCCCTCAATTCTGTTCCATTGATCTGTTTGTTCTTTGACAAATACAACATTGTCAAGACCACTACTGTAGCTTTATAGTAAGTCTTGGAATTGGTAGAGTCAGTTCTCATTCAGTATTGTGTTGGCTGCTCTGGGCCCTTTGCTTCTCTATAAATTTAGTTTGTTGATATCCACAGAATAACTTCATTCAGTTTTTAAGAATTGTGTTGGTTCCACAGATCAAGGTGGTGAGAACTGACATCTTAAAGATACTATCTTCCCATCCGTGAACAAAGACTCTGTCTCCATTTTATTAATTCTTCCTTGTGTTTCCTTGAAATCTTGTAATTGTGCTCATATAGAGCTTGTACTTCGTTAGAATTATATCTAAGGATTTTATTTTTTCTTTTGGTGCTATTATAAATGATACTGTATTTTAAATTCTAATTGTTCATTGCTAATATATAAGAAAACAGGACTGGGGATTTAGCTCGGTGGTGTAAGTGCCTGCCTGGCAAACAGGGTCATGAGTTCAATCCCTGGTACCACAAGGAAAAAAAAAAAAGCACTGGACCTCTGTTTATCTCATGTCCTGCAACTTTGCTGTAATCACTTACCAGTAGGTTTTTTGTTCATTCTTGGGGATTTTCTGTATGGGTGATGATGTTATTTGCAAGCAGATTTATTCCTCTTTTCCTGCATATGAGTATTTTAATGTCTTACTGTGTTAGCTAAGACTCCTAGTATAATGTTTAAATATTTCATCTGTTATTGCTTATGTGGTTTCTGAAGAGAAGTACAATGTAATTCTTACTTTGCTTCTACATATGTAAGGTATTTTGTTCATCGAATTCTGTTAAAGATTTTTCTCTTTGATTTTGTGCATTTTGAATATAATATGCCTAAGTGAAGTTTTTGAGGGGTTGATTGTGGTTTTGTTATTTATCTTGCTTGCTATTCTTAGAGTTTCTTGTATCTGTGTTTTGGTATTTGTCATTAGTTTTGAAAAATTCTCTGTCATTGTTTCAAATATTTCTTTGGGTTTTCTTCTCCTTGTTTTTGCATTATATGTATACATTACACCTTTTTTCTTCTCTCTGTAAGTTTTCTGTTACCTATATACATTACACTTGTAGTTCTTAGATACATTTTTTTTTTTTACCTTTCTTTGCATTTCAGTTTTTTAAAGAAAATACTTTGGCTCATGTGTAGTTTTGATACTTCTTACTGACTTTTTCAAGGATGTGGGTTCTTCACTCATTCGTGTAAGCTCATTAATGGCCTTGTTTATTTCTTTGATGGTATTTTCCTATTTCTGACATTTTCTTCCTCTTTCCCTCTCTCTCCCTCCTTCCCTCTCCCTCTCCCTCTTTCTCCCTCTCTGTCTCCCTCGCTTGTTTGTTTATTTTGTGTGTGTGTGTGTGTGTGTGTGTGTTTTGAGACAGGGCTTCACTATGCAGTTCAGTCTGGCTTTGAACTCACTTTGTATCCCAAGCTGGCCTTGAACTTGCACGATCTTTCTGCCTCAACCTCTTGAGTGCTGGAATTACAGGCATGTGCCACCACACACCCAACCTTTTTGATTCTTTAAGTGGTATGTTTCTGTCCCTCTCTTAGTTACTTTTCTCTTGTTGAGACAAAATACCTGACGTCTAAAATGAAGAAAGGAAAGGTTTATTTCTTACAGTTCTTGGGGGTTTTAGTTCATACTCAGCTGGCTGCAAGGCAGAGTGCCGTGGCTGAGGGCTATCTGTTCATGGTGACTGCCAACAGCAAGGTGCGAACTGACAAAAAAGAGGCAAGACACGTCTTCTTCGCACCCTTACACTGTATGTTGACTCCACACCTCGGTGGGTGCCACACTCACACCACCAATCCCAGTGCCAGACAGTAAACCAATCACAAATGTCAGACTCAATGCCATCCATGATTACATGAGGCTTAAGTGGGGGCCATCCAAACACGCTATACCATTCTCTCTCCCACCTCTCTCTCACCCGTCTACTGAGCAGATTGTCCACTTTTTCACTAAGTGAAAACGGATTAAATGCTGCTTCAGTTATATTACAAAGCTTGTAACATGAGAGTGCATAGGTGTTGAAATGAAATAGTAGGAAGTACACTGAGAAAATTGTAATCCAGAGAATTCTAATGTAATTGTACTAATAACAAGACAGCCACATAATTACTACTAGATAAAGCTATTTCAAAGTTATATATACCCAGTAATATGACCAATATGTATATTGAGAAAGTGCTAAATTGCATGAAGAATTTAAAACTGTATAGTCATTGTAAGTGGAACATTTCATTAAAATGGAATAATAGGTCATGTTAGTTCAAATTTCAAAGATGGGAACACAGAAATACTTTACTGAACTAAGATTTAATGATAGCATGATCAAGGAATTCTATATCTAGTACTTCTGTAAATAACTCACTTCATGAAGAAAATATATTCAGAATGCAAAGACATTTAGAATTGAATGACAGTGGAAACAGTATAGTTGGATTTTATTCATTTGTAGGACATAGTTATCCCATTCACCATGGAAACTTGTTACATGTACATAACATTTTAATTCTTTGTTTTACCCTTCCCTCATCTCTAGATCCTCTTTCCCATTTGTGAAAGTTCTATCTCTCTGTTCAGTATTGTCTAAAGCAAAGTTTATAGCCTTACAGATGTATGCTGTAGAAGACTGAACCAGGCACAGTAGCATACACATGCCTGTAATTTTCACACTCTGGGGACCTGAAGCAGGATATTCACAGGTTCAAGCTCAGCCTGGGCAATTTAGTGACTTGCCTGTCTCAAAAATTGGGGTACAGAGAGGGGAACAGGGATGTAAATATTCAATACTAAAGAAAGTGAGGAAAGGGAAAGTTTAACATTTAAAATGGTCGCTTGAAAAGACTAATAAAATAGACACTGATGATATATATATCAGTATTAAATGAGGTGTAGAGATACAGCCACTATGAAGGATACAACTTTGCAAATAAGTTTCAAGTAGTTACTTCTTTAAACCTGTAGTCATTTGGATTTCAGGAACAGGTGAGCCTCAAAGACCACCCCATATAAGATGCCCCCCAAAGGAAGAGCAGTCATCTCATGAGAACCTGATTTCCTTCCTCAAACCATAAGGCATTCTGTGGAGCCACCTCCCGGGAGCAGTCCCTAGATATAATCAACCAAACCACCGATGTGACCAGAATTACCTACCCAGCCTGCTATACAAATTCCTCAGCTATACAGTCCACCAACCCCTGCCTTGGTTCAATTTTACTATAAAGTCTTAAAGTTTCTGTCAATCTCCCTGAAGACAGATCTCCATGGTTGATGTTTGGGACTCTGGAATTGGAACTTTTGCCCTAGAACTGGTAACAAGCCAAGAATCAGGTTAGCCTTATTGGTTTCTCAGCCCCTCTCAGGACAGTTAACATCCTCCCACACCAGACTTCCCCCTCATACTGCTTTTTCTCAGATGACATCTGTTTATTGTCTGAGATTACATGGAAGGCAAATCCTTGTAAGACAGACTTTGCTGCTTATTGCTGGATCCCTGGCACCTAGAGTGGCACCTGGCACACAGCTTTCACTTGAATGCAGCCTTCTCTCCAACTCCTTTTTTCAGCTTGCCAACTTACCTTTCGGATTCCAATTTGGCTGATTTTCTTTCTTTTTTTTTGCGGCACCGGGGATTGAACTCATAGCCTCACGCCTGCCAGAGAGGCGCTTCAGCCACTGAGCCAAACTCCCAGCCCTAGTTTTTGAGGCGGGGTCGCACTATGTAGCTCAGGCCGGCCTTGTGCTCACGTTGTAGCCCAAACCGGCCTTGAACTCACAACACTCCTACCTCGGCCTCCCGAGTGCTGGGATTAAAGGTGTGCGCCACCATGCCCAGCTGTGATTTAGCTGATTTTCTGTGGCCCTCCAGAAGACTATGATGCCAATTTGAGAGTCATGGCTCAAATTTAAGTTTGATCATAATTCCTGACCTTGAGTAGGATGATAATTTCCGAGCTATGCCAGTGCTGCTGTTATGAAGACTATTTCCTTAAGAATTGAAGGAGATTTGAATTTAATTAGTCTGGCCATGACCATCTTTTGAAAGCTCTCCAAAATGTTTGTAATGTGCAGCCAAGAATAAGAACCACCTCTCAGGAGCACTGTCTTGTTGATCTTTGCCTTCCGTCTTCCAGAGCCTTTCTTAGCATCCTGTGCTCCCCTCTAGGTGGGGAACAGACAGCTGCTTCCTTAGATCTGTGTCCTCAGTCAGAACCTCCTGTAGGGAAAGAACTTACCACATTCACTCTTTGACCTATCTGTGCTCAGGTAGCTATTCAGTGTTTGTTGAGTGGCTTGTGAAATGTTTCTAAATACTGGTAGCAGAGTTTAACAGGATTAGTTAACACATTCACTAGCTGGAGGACAAGTCTGCTTTGACATGAGTAGCACAAAGCCAGTTCTTGGGTTTGGGATGCGATTTCAGGAAGAATATAAACATGTTCCCCATTATTTGGATTGAGATTAAGGTTCCTTGAGACTAGCAGAATAGTGTGGTGATTAAATTGTGGACATTGTGGTCAAATGCCTGGGTTAGAATTTTGCCTCTTCTGTCACTTGTGATCTCAGTGAAGTGACTTAAATATGTTGTGATCCAGTTTCCTCTGGTGTAAAATGAGTTCCTGATGGGTGTGGTGCCATGTGCCTGTAATCATATGTGTTCAGGAGCCAAAGCAGGAAAATGACAAGTTTGAGTCCAGCCTAGGCAACTTTATTTTCAAGAGGGCTAGGGAGGCCCAGTGATAGCATGCTTGTGTAGCATATGCAAAGGCCCGGAGTTCAACACCTATCACCACACATAACCACACATACAGTACTTTGCTTTGAGTGTTGCTGAGCTACATCCCCAGTCTTTTTGTTTTCATTTGGGTTTTTTGAGACGGTTCACGAAGACCAGGTTGGTCTTGAATTTGCAATCCCAGTCCTTCTCAAGCCTCCCAAAGTACTGGTCTACAGGTTTATCATTTTTGAGGATTAAAATACGTGTAAAGCTGTCAGAGTATTACTTAGCACTTACTAAGGGCCATTGTTCCACTCTTTACAAAAGTGGTCAGAAAATAAATCATGGTAATGTCTTAGGTTGGAATAAAAGGTTTTCATTTGCTGAGCCCCCGTTTAAGCCCAAATATTATCTTCCCTCAATGAGGACCTTGAATGCACCTGAAATAAAAGTAGTGGCAGCACAAGCTGATCAAAATTAGCCAAAGGCATCAAAATATTTAACAGCATGAGTTTATAGATTTTTGTGTAATTCCAGTTCTAGTTTTTACGTCAGTCTGGATTTAAACTGCATATATATATATATATATATATATATATATATATATATATATAAAATTTTTTTGTGTGTGTGTGTGTGGCACCAGGGATCGAACTCACCGCCTCACACCTGCCAGACAGGTGTTTAAGCCACTGAGCCAAACTCCCAGCCCTAGTTTTTTGAGGCAGGGTCGCACTATGTAGCTCAGGCCGGCCTTGTGCTCACGTTGTAGCCCAAGCCGGCCTCGAACTCACAACGTTCCACCTACCTCAGCCTCCCGAGTGCTGGGATTAAAGGCATGCGCCACCATGCCTGGCAATATAGTTTCTAATTGGATGTATTTTACATATAATAAACTATGTTTTACTAGTTTTGTAACTAGCATCGGGTTACATTGTAATTGGTCATAGTGGCATAGGAGAAATACAACATTCAGTCTGTTTGATATCAGATGTGTTGAGTTTGTGTTTCTTGAAATAGAAGAACAAAGGAGTTTTAAGGGTAGAAAAGGTTCATTGGAGAATAGGGATAGTTTTTGAGGGACATAAGTGGTCTTGAGTGGGTTATCACTGAGACCGTTTGTCGGGTAATTTCTATAGCAAACTTACACTGTGGGTACAACATGGGTCAAATTTTAATTAACCAATAAGACTGTTAAGTATAGCTGCTTAGTTATATTATTTTAGTAGGGGAACAGGCCATATATCAATGTTATATCTACAAGGTTATTACCTTGGCTTATCTATGACTTTTAAAACAGGAACACTTTTGGGAAGGGATAGATCCTGGTGTTTGATCACTTAACCAGTGTCTGATGTATATTTGTATTTAATAGGTTGGGTGGTATTTATTGTAGTTTTGCTTATCTCTTAAGTATGTAAATTGGGCTATTGTGACTGTCTTGAGGACTTGTCTTTTTTAGGTGCTCCTTCAGCCGTGATTTTGATACCTGTATTTTTCACTGACTTCTTTTAGAGCCCAGTCCCTCTATGACTGTATATTAATGTTTACCTAACTTAGCTGCCTAAAATAATAACTTGTCAGTACTTTTTCTTTGCAGTTCTGTCAGAGCTTAGAGGCAAACATGCTGTAAGCTCTGAAAGAGGTCGTGATAATAAAACGTTACTCCTGGGGCTGCAGCTCAGTGGTAGAGGATGCATACCATTCTTGAACGTCCAGGCTCAATCTCCTTGACCATCAAAACAAAGCTTACATCAGGGTGCCAACTTTATTAGGAATACAGTATTAAAAACTTTTTTTCTAACCTTTTTCCTCAGAAAAGATACTCCCATAATCCCATCTTTTAAAGGGAAACTAAACTACACACTTCCCCAAACTGAAAACAATTTCAAACTGAGTTTTCACACAAGATGTTTCCCATTGAGGCCCCACTGTCTTTGAGAGTAGTAACCATACTGTGTCAGGCTTGGGAGGTGGTTCAGTTGGGCTTGCTCCTAAGGACAATGTCTCGTCTCCCAGTAATCTGAATCAACAAACTTGTAGTTCTCAGCCCAGGAACTATACACCAGTCATTTGGAGAGCTGCACAGTAGTCATCTGGAGAGCTTTTGAAAAGCAGTCTATAATTGGGTTTCATCTCAGATCGGTTAGTCGATTTCTGGAGGGTGAATCCCAGGAATGGGCACTTTTTAAAAGTTCTTGGAATTCTGAAGTATTGCCAGAGCTAAGAACTGTAATGCCAGTTTAGTTGGATGCCTTTGATAAATATTTGGAATGAACGAGTAGGAAAATGAACCTGCCAGGCTGTAGGAAGTTTTAGCTCTGAAGTTTAGGCATTGCCTACCTACGAGGTTCCCATCTATGCCAGAATCCTAGTCCCATTGGAAAGCCTTGGCAGGAGCTGGGGATCAAACCTAAGGCTTCATATACACTAAGCAAGTATTCTGCCACTGAGCTACATCCTCAACTTGGAAAGCTTTCTTGAGTAAACATAGAGGTAGTTGGAGAAATACACATTGAACCTTTGTTCACTTATTCCTACCCTTTTGTCATCTCATGTCAGGTAGTTCCTTAAGAAATGACTTGCAAGTCACAAGTATTCCAGATCCTTATTTTTTTTTTTTTTTTTGGCACTGGGGATCGAACTCACAACTTCATGCCTGCCAGACAGGTGCTTAAGCCATTGAGCCAAACTCCTGGCCCTGTTTTTTTTTTTTTTTTTTTTTTTTTTTTTTGAGGCAGGGTCGCACTATGTAGCTCAGGCCAGCCTTGTGCTCGCGTTGTAGCCCAAGCTGGCCTCGAACTCACAACGTTCCTCCTACCTCAAGCCTCCTGAGTGCTGGGATTAAAGGCGTGCACCACCACGCCCGGCTTCTGGGTCCTTCTTGCCTCTAACAGAATTGGGCAAGACAAACCAAAATTGGTGCCAAAAGTTTATTTGAAAGGTGGGGGGTGAAGGGGTAAGGGAAAAAGTAGCCCTGTGGAATGAACTTGGGCCAAACAGAAAAGGATAAAAGTGTACCCTGCATCAAGGAGACATGGTGGGCTACCATGAGGAGTCACAATAGTGGACTCTTTATGGTTTTTCTCTTTTATACCATCCACATCTCATCTGAGGCTGTGAGTTGTTCCACATATAGAGTATTGGGAATTATTTGATGCCATTCTGGGATCTTATGGTTGACAGGTCCTGCTTATTTCCCTAGCTAGTTTTGTCACATCCTGTCTCCTATATCACACCCCAATTTAGCTATCTATGCAGCAGTGTTGGGAGTTTTTGGTGAGTTAAATGTACCCTGGCTCTTTTGGTTGCCCTGATCCTGCCCTTAAGAGAATATTACTGAAGTTAATGCATTCTCCCCATGCAGACTAAACAGTTTTTCCAATCCTGGGAGAAACAACAGTAGATTTTGATTAGCAATGCAAACCCCAGAGTGATCACAGAAGCTGATGACCAATACCTAAGACCTCTCCCAGCCCCCAACCTTCTTGGGTGTGGGAATAATGGTAGAGTAATCTCTCCATACTTCAGGCTGAATTTTTTGCCTATTCTCTTGGGTGCAGACTAGTGTAAAGACACAAACAGGACTATGTTTATTTAAAGGAAATAAACACAAAGGGCTGAGTCTGTGAACAGATTCATGTCTGATATGCGTGTCAGAAAACAAAGGAATTGGTCTTTGAATGTCAAATAGTAACTAATGTATATTTACTGTGTGCCAAGCACTTTTTCGCTCATTTAACCCTCAAAGTGTCTGTGAAATAGGCAGGTTTGTCCATTACACAGTAGAGAAACTGAGGAGCAGTAGCAGCTGAGGGAAACAAGGTTAAAATTCAGTGTCTTATTCTAGATCATATGTCTTCGGCTTCTACCCATACTTCTGGTTAGATGTTTCCACCAACATTTCAGTCCTCAAAACGTACTATAAGACAAGTGGTGTTTCACTCACTTCGTAGCAAGGAAAACGAAGCATGGAGATGGGTGAGTTTGCCCAACCTCTCGCTGCTGGTGAATGGTGGCTTTGGGGTTGGTCTAGTAATCAGCAAATTTTTCTTAGTTCTCCAAGTCGCTTCCATTTCCTTCCCTCCCTTCCTGAGGGAATGTAGATGGTGAAGCCAGACCTTGCCTGGGTAGTGGTAGACATGTGCATCTGTAATGCAGGATAACTGTATCATAATAAGTGCTAAGACAGCTCTGGGTAAAGTGTCATGGGCAGTGGGATTGGAGGGGCAGCTCTACCTGGGAAGACGAAAGGCAGAGAATAAAGGGAGAAGGAAACTTGTCAGCGGGTTGGTGACCTATACTCATTCCAAGTGGAAATGTTACCATGTATAAAGGCTCCAGATTGAGAGAACTTGTGCTTGGGCAAGGTACCAGGATTCATGGAACTTGGAAATGATACAATTTGAGGTCCCTCTTTAAGAAAATGTGGTACAGTAAAACCTTGGATTGCAAGTAACTTGGGATTGTGTTATGTAAGACAAGCAGACATTTTTAATAAATTTTAACTTGATAAATGAGTGATGTTTTGGAATACAAGCAGCACATGTCACTGATTGTCACATGATCACAACTGAGCCAGTGGTCCTCTCATTGCAAGATTGTGGGTGACCATCTTCTAACAGCAAGAGATTATGGAGGAGATCTCATCTGCAGAGGAGGTGGAGAAAAAGGCAGAGGAATCCCTCACTTCAAATGCGATTAGAAAATTTCATAGAAAAGCACTACTGAAATAAGGCTGTAGCAGTGTGAGCGTTGAAATGATGATGCAGTGTCACATTTCCATGAAATCCCTAAAAGGAGGCAAAAGCAAGTGTCATTGGCTAGATTCCTTGTTAAAGTTGCACTGAAAGAAAAAGATTCAACTGAGCAAATGATAGCAGTTATTCCATTGGTGATAGTGAAAGTCCTATGCAGTTACTCTCCTGTCTCTTGTCTCCCTCATACCAGCCACCAAGGTTTTCAAAGCAATAGGTTGATTTGTTTCTTTTTCTTTGTATTTTGTATTTTATTATTTTGTACTATATTGCAGTATTGTAAGTATTTTTATATGAAATGTTTGGGTTTTAGAGTGAATCATCTCAGTTTCTGTTGTTTGTTATGGGAAAATTTGCTTTGATGTACAAGTGCTTTGGATTACATGCATGTTTCCAGAACAAATTATGCTCACAAACTAAGCTTTTACTGCATTAGGAATAAGAGGTATGAAATTAAGCAGGTATGAAAGAGAAAGATGATGGCAATTCAAAATTATAAAAGTTGACTGTTTCAAGAGCAGCCTCAGGCTCAGTGATAAAATAGAAGAGACTCAGCATAGCTGTTAAGCAATGCAAGGCAAGTGATATTCTGCTCACTTTATAGCAAGGAGACTGAAGCACTGAGACAAGTAAACTTGCCCAAGTTTATTGCAATGGAAGAGTAAGAATGAAAACCACCTCAGGGGAAGGGAACATAGGACAAAGTCCAGACCCAAACCTCCATCTGACTTCCCCCTGCTGATTGCATGGACAGCACTTTGTCCTCCCAGTGATGATGTGTATCAGCCTATTCAAAGTATTGCCATCCTGGAATGCTCACCTGAGCTGTGGTGTCCAGAGTTTCATGGGGACGGGGTCACTTGTTGACAGGCAGCATTCCAGTGACTGACCTTAGCCCCTCAGACTCCAGTCCCACCAGAGTCATGCTGGTGTAGAAGGGCCATCCTATTGCAAAGGCCATTCTGCCACTGAAATATGCAGGACTTGAGCAGTCTGATCCTGCTGAATTAACCCTTTACTGCACACTGAAAAAAATACTACAAAAAGTCCAGAAGAAAAAGTTTTATTAATGAACTGCTTGGCATGCCTCTACTAAACATCTTTTCTTCATTAGTGCATGTTATTTACTTCTTCATATTTTGTAATATTCTTCCACCAACAACCCTGTACCAGAGGTTGAACCCAAGCTCTTTACTGAGCTACATCCTCAGCCTTTATTTTTATTTTTTATTTTTTTTGGTACTGGGTGTTGAACTCACAACTTCACACCTGCCAGGCAGTCACTTACACCACTGAATTAAATCCCTGGTCCTATTTTTTGAGACAGGATCTCACTATGCAGTTTAGGCTGGCCTTGAACTCACTTCGTAGCCCAGGCTGGTCTCGAACTCATGACGATCTTTCTGCCTCAGCCTCCCAACTGCTGGGATTAAAGGCAGGCACCACCACGCCTGGCAGCCCTTTTTATTTTTTGAAACAGTGTCAATCACTAAATTTTTAGCCCAAACTAGTTTTAAATTTGTGATCTTACCACCTCAGTCTCCCGGCATGCTGGCATTATAGGCATGCACCACTACACCCAGCTCATATTTTATAATAATTTCTGTAGAGCAAATAGATAATTCAGTTGTCTATGGAATTGACTGGAGTGTGTTTATTGCTGATAGTTGAGATGCAAAAATGCATGGAACTTCTCTAACCTGCTCTTTATAGTGCCACTAACATTTGTGCTTGAAAAACACAGAATAAATTTGATTTTTCACATTTCCCACTTCTGTTTAGAAACACAATGGTGCAACTGTATTTGTATATATTTCATTATCCACAAATATTTGTATTTGCATACACATTGGCAACAGGACAAATTGGAAGATAACTGATGAAGGGACAATTGGGAACCTTATTAATAGAATGACTAAATCTAAGTTCCAATTTTGTTCCTCACATGTATTTTATAGAAATCATTAAGATTGAAATTTGTAAAATTCAGTGTATAGTGGAACAATGCTTTTATTTTGTAATAGATAACAAAACTAAAGTAGCAAAAAGCTATTAAAACTAAACACTGGACTTCAATGAATAAACATAAGTGCTTACATTTTTAAATGAGGTTCTTAATAAGCTATGTACCATATATAGGAAATTGTATCATTATAAAGTTGTCTTCAAGAAGAGTGTGTGTGAAGAGTGAAGTGTTTTTAACATTAAGGGACAGAAACAATGGCTGTTCAAATCAGCATCCTCCTATATTTTCTGAGGACAGATGACAGTGGAGGAGAAACAGGCATTGGTATCCCTCAAACTCAGACTCATAAGCATTCTTCTGTAACTCTCATCCAACCTTGACCTAGGTGAGGAAAGGCAGGGCCATTGGTTTATTGATAGTATCTACCTGGCTGCCCAGGAACAACTGGCTGCAGTGGGAGGTGCAAGGGCCAGCTGGAGACCTTGGAGAAGCTATGTAGTAAATGAAGGTCTAATGAAGCAGGAACTCAGCCTGCTTCAAACTACCCCAGTTATATACAAGTGAATTTGATCTTAGAGAAACCCAAAACCACATAAGGGAAAAAGACCTCATTCATAGCCGTCCCCCACCCCCGCACCACCCCCTGCTAGAATTCAGGAGATTCTCATTTGTGTCTCTGGGAAGAATAATTTCATGATTTAGAACAACTTTCCTGTTTTCTTTTTAAATTTATTAGTAAATTACTTGAAGACTTGCCCTGGAGGCAGTCTTTTGTTTACAGTTTCAGATTCTTTCACCACTAAAAAATTTTTTTGGTACTAGGACGTGAACTCAGGACCTCATGCTTGCCAGGCAGGAGCCATACCACTGAACTGTATCACCGGCACCATTTTTATTTTTGTCTAGTTAGACTTCCTAGTCTTTCCTGAGTTAAATTTGGTAATTTATGTTTTCCTGTAACCTCATTTATGTTTTTAAAAAAACAGAGCTGTTAAAAGCTTTAGACAAACAATTCAAGCAAAGGATTCTGAACCCTGACGGGGTTCAGAGAGCTCAGCTCATTCATAAGCCACTTTCATTTTATTTAAATCAAAGTCCTGCACATATTTTGGTTGTGTGTGTGTGTGTGTTCTGTTAATAATTTATCCATTCAAGTGCGAGGTCCATGCTAATTGTTGTGATTTTATAATTTTTAAAAGTATGTACTCAAGCTGTTTTCCCCTTAACTGTGATTTTTTTTCAGAGTTGAAGAGAAAGCTTTAATCAAATAAAATGACAACAAATTTAATTTGATTTAGGTGTACTCATTCACGTGGATGACTTGCAAATTTTTTACTTCCTTGCCCTTGTCCCTGTTCTTTTTTTCCTTATCTTTGGTGACACTTTCTCTTTCAAATAAAATCTTATGAGTAGATACAAAGAGTGACCCAGGTTAAAGGATCCTAGAGCCTGTCTTCGAAAGTGTTGCTGTAGGAACCTATGGTTTCAAAGAAAGGTCTGAAAATCACTGAATTATGCACTTATTCTTTCGATGCCTGATAATTTGCTATAAATATCAAGCAGTTGTCAGTGACTGCAATTAATAACTATTTTCATACTGACTACTCATTCTGTCTTCTTACTGTACAAACATTCCAGTCTGTTGGCTCTCTTATCTCATGACCCTGTCTCTGTTTCTCTGTTTCTATGTCTGTCTCACACACACACACACACCACCGATGAGAATGGCCAAAACCTAAAGCACTAACACCAAGTGCTGGAGAGGATATGGAGCAACACAAACACTTGTTCATTGCTAGTGAGAAGGCAGCCACTCTGGAAGGCAGTATGGCAGTGTCTTTCAAAACTGAGTATTCTTAGCATGTGACTCAACAATCATGCTCTTTTGTATTTATCCAAATGAATTGAAAACATCACATAATAACGTGCACATGCCAGGTGTGGTGGGGCTCGCTCGTAATCCCAGCACTTGGGAGGCTGACCCAGGAGGTCATCACAAATTGGAAGCCATCCTGGGCTACATAGTTCAAAGCCAGCCTGAACTACATAGCAAGACCCTGTCTCAAACAAGCAAATCCTGCACATGGATAATTATAGCAGCCTTATTCATAATTGCCAATACTTGAAAGCAGCCAAGATGGCCTTCAGTAGATAAATGGTAATACACTTGGACAGTGGAATGTTATTTGGAGTTAAAAAGAAATGAGCTATCAAACCATGCAAAGAGATGAAAGCATCTTAGGTGGCTCTCACTAAATGAAAGAAGCTAGTCTGAAAGGGAACATACTATGTGATTTCAACTACATGACACTGGAAAAGGCAAAACTAGAGACACAAGGACCATGGTTGCCAGGGGTTAGAAGGAAGGAATTTGCTTTGGAGCCCACAAACCATGGACTCAACCCTCTGAACCATGAGCTATATTAAACCTCTCCTTTAAGTTGTGTCAGGAATTGTGTCTCAACAACAGGAAAGATAATACTGTATATACTATAATGTGCATACATATCATTCATTTGTCCAAACACATAAAATGTGTAACATGAAGAATGAACCCTGATGTCTACTATGGATTTGGGTGAGATGATGTAATGGTAACCTGTGTACTATTTTGGTGCTGGATGTGGATGATGTTGGAATTCGTGCATGTGTAGGGGCAGGAGGTACTTGGGAACTATGTACTTTCTCCTTAGTTCTACTGGAAATTTAAAACTGCTGTAAGAAAAAAGGCAGTTTATATTAAAAAAAACCTAAACTTCATTAGCTTTAAACTTTCACTGAAATACGTCAACTGTCAGTAAGATAAATAAGGAATTATTAGTTAAGAAAAAAAATGAATCATAGACTTAAATGTAATACCTAAAGCTGGAAAACTTAGAGAAGAAAACGGGACATCTGTAGTTCTTCTGTGGAGCAAGTATTGCTTAGATCAACACAATAAACATCCATTTAAACAAGATAGATTAAACTTAATAAACACTTGAAAGGATGAGTACAAACTTAAATAATAGAAGAACATGTCTATCAAACTGCCATGCTTATGTGTATATGTGTGTATGTGTGTGTGTATGTATATATGTGCTCAGTGATAAGTAAACTACAATAGGCAAAAGAAGTTTTTTTTTTAACCAGAAATACGTATAGTTGGCAAATAATCATGTGAAAATGTATTCAGCATTATTAGTTATTAGGTAAATGCAAGGAGACATTAATATGTACCTATTACAGTAGCCAGGAAAAGCTTAAAAAGTGACAGTACCAGTTCTGGTAACCACAACTCTCACACATTGCTGGAGTGAATACAAAATGCTACAGTCACCTTGGAAAACAGTTGAGTTTCTTTAAAAATACTAAGCATACACTTACAGTATTGCTCAGCAGTCCCACTTGTACATATTTTCCTGAAAGAAACGAACATTTGTATTGCCCCAAAAACATGTATGCAAATCGTTTATAGCATTTTTATTCATGATTGCCCCAAGTTATAAACAATTCAAATGTCTTTCAACTGAGGTGGGGGGAATAAACAATGGTACATTTGCATAATAGGACACTTAGAAATGAACAGGAGATACTGCTGTATACACAGGAATATGGGTTAATCTCAAATGTATTGGATGAAAGAAGGTAGCTTCAAAAGACTGCATAACAGACAATGCCATTGATGTTACTTTCTGGAAAATGTTAAATTATAAGAAGAGATAGACAATTGTAGTCTCCAGGCAATAGGAGGGGCAGAAGAGTTAAATACGAAGGATCATGTGGAATTTGAGAGGTGGTGGAATAGTTCCTTACTTTAATTTTTGCGGTGGTCAGACATCTCTGCTTTTGTTAGAAGTGTACATTTAAAAGGATGAATTCTATGCTTATAGATTATGTATCAAAGATAGGCATGATAGCACATGCTTTTAATCCCAGTTCTCTGGAAGGCCAAGGCAGTATTGTAAATCCAAGCCTAGCCTAAGCAACTAAGTTACTAGTGAGACCCTGTCTCGAAATTTAAAAATGAAAAATGGGCTGGGGATGTAACTCAGCATGAAGGCTCTGAGCTCAATTCCCCCTACTCAGATGTATTAGATACATAGTACCGTATGTATCTAATATATCTGACTTTCCTAAATAAAAAGTTCCAGTAAAATAAGGGAGGAAAACTATATAATAATCTAAATAGAGTCAGAAAAGACTTTTTGAAAAAACCATTTGAAACATTTTTTAGCCAGGCATAGTGATACACGTCTGTAATTTTCCAGCTGCTTGGGAAGCTGAGATGGGAGAATCAGGTTTGAGGCTAGGCTGGACAGCCTATTGAGACCCTAAAGATAATATCATGGGAATACTTTATTAACGAGAAAATTCATATTTCTAGTTTGTTCAGAGTATCATCAATGGGTGGTAGTGGTGTGTTTGTGTGTGTGTGTGTGTGTGTGTGTGTGTGCGCGCGCGCGCACGCATGCATGTGTGTTGCTTTGCAGTACTAGGAATTGACTCTAAGGCCTCAAGCATACCAGGCAAGTTGTCTAATGCTGAACTACATTCCCAGACCTTTGTAAAATTTTTCATCTTGAGACAGCCTTCCTAAAATAATCCTTGCACATTCTGTATGTCTGGTCAGGAAGTTGGATGCAATGGAAAGTGGTGAGTTTTAAACAGTACTTGAGATCATCACTGAGGAGCAGTCTGAGGTCACAGCAAAGAACAGACTGAGGCATTGACCCTGGAGGCTGGAAAAACATTCCAGAGTCTCCTGCCTTAGATTCGGCATCACACAATAGGAAGCTAACCAAGGTGACCCTAAATGGTGGGGAGAGAGGACAAGATTTAGGTGGAGCTGAAGGTGGGAGAGACTTTGACTCAGGACTGGAAGTGCCCTGGCTACCCTTACTTTACAGATGAGGAGTCTGAAGGTCAGAGAAGAAAAGGAACTTATCCATGGTGACACAGCATGCAAACAGCACATGTGGGCCAGAATCCAGGTCCTATCTCTAGTCAGGCACTCTCTCCATACTTGTTGCTGAGACAAAATACCTGATGCCCAAAATGAAGGAAGGAAAGATTATTTTAGCTTACAGTTTGTGGAGGTTTCAGTTCATATTCAGCTGGCTCCAAGGCTAGGTGGGTTGGCTGTGGGACAACAGTTCATGGCTGCTGTGGCAAATACCAGAAGCCACAAGAGCAAAAGGGCAAAATCGGTGAAAGGGAGAAGCGAACTTCTTCCTCCCTTATGTTGTATGCAGGCTACCTGCCCCAGAGCAGGTGCAGCACTCACCGCCTGTATTAGTCAGGGTTTACTAGAGAAACATATAACACAAGATACACAAGTGTGTAAGAAATTACAAGGTTGGCTTAGAATGGTCAGCCACAAAGTCGGATGAGGGAGCATGCAGAGGGTGTCTGCACGCTGGAGATTACTACAGTGTCCCATGCAAGTCCGTATCAGGAGGCTAATGGGTCTGTGATGGAATGCTGAAGAATCTATGACAGAAGACTGAAGAGTCCCAGGCTGAAGCCAAACAGTCTGTGCCAGAAAGAAGGGGACAATTCCAAGCTGAAGTCAAAGACTGGAGCCCCTCCGAAGAACCAGCAATCAGACCTTCCTCATTTGCTTTTTAATGTATTCAGGCTACTCCCCTTAGGTGGGTGTAGCACTCATACTATCTCCCTGCAGTCCTCTTGCACAGGCTGAGAATGTTACAAACTAAGGACCCTGGCCCCCTACTGAATCAGTTAAGCTTATAGACTTATCAAGTTGACATAATGTATCAACCGTAACACCTCTTTTGCTCTCCTGACCAAACTTGATCTCAGGAATGTCTGAGAGACTGCCACTGGCAGGCTTATGAATTGGCATGCGTGATGGAGAAGCCTCAGGGAAGTTTTGTCTGGGCCCATTCGTGTGCTGGAGCAGCTGCCTGCTGCATGTGGCTGTGAGTTCCACTCTGAGAGGTGATGTTATTTTAAGTAATTCACATTGGAGGGAGGAAGTGACTGAGGAAAATGTGAAAATGAGTAGCTATTATAAGATGTGTGTGTTAAATGAAATGGAACATCAAGACACATGAAGAGGCACATCTGTTATTTTTGTTCCTTTTTTAAATAACTTCCGAGTATGACTTTTCACACTGAGTAGGAACCCCTTGGCTCAGGAGCCTTTTCCTGACCCAAACCCTCATTGGCTCAGATGAAAACAGAGGAGAATGGGGATCCCTAGACCAGAAACCATTATTGGCTGAGAGCAGAGCCCCATCTCCCCTCCCAGAGGCCTACAAGCTGGACTGGGAGCTGGAGGTCTTGTGCAGGAGACTTGGATGAGTTTTGAATCCAGCTCTTCTCTCACCCCCACCATTGAAGAATGGGTTGTGCACTTCCATCCCAAAACCCAGGACTTACCCTACTGAAAGTCAGGAATGCAAAAGTGATATTTCCATATGAACACTGACACCCATCACCTTGGAAAAGTACCAGCAGTCTGTGGAGTCATCTTACCCTTTCTGACATGGATGTTGTGCTCTCCAGGTGCCTATGTGCCAGCAGGATTGAGTATGGGAAGCATGTCACCACGGGGAAGGGCCAATAGAGCCATCTGAATCTGGGTTTTCTCCAGGTGAACTGTTGTCTGTCCAGGGGCCTGCTGCAGCCATAAGGGAGACCTCACAGGATGGATGGAGTGGGGAGCACCAGACCTTCCTAAGTACCCTCTGAAGGCTCTGGTTTACAAACAGCTCGCCATGGCAGACATTTGTGCATTAAGCTGTTGGTTAGTAACACCACAGCTCTCGTTGGTTTATTTTTGTTGTATGCTCAGCTCTGTGCTAAGTATGACTGGGCAAATCAGGGGAAAGAATACGAGGGCTCACCCCTGGGTGCTGCTTAGATTTCCAAGTAATGAAAAGGAAGTCAAAAGTGAAGAGAGGGAGGATAGGAGGCAAAGTAGGAGAGCAGGGTGGGAAAGTGATGGAATACTTGGAATAACTGCCTCTGCTAAATAGAGGACAATGGCTTTATTCACAAGTGTGGGGACTCTGTTGGGGTGGAAGCCAAGAATCAACAAAGTTGCTAGTCAACAAGATTACATGATTCTCTCTAGCAGGATGGACTGCCTGGAAGTAGAAATGGATGTGACCGACCAGCTTCTAGCATGACTGAATTCTGGCCAGTGAGATGTAAGATGAAGGCATTGAGTGGGAAGGCTCCTGAACAGAAGGAGAGACCATGGAAATCTCTCTTTGTTCTCCCTTTCTCTTCCTCCATTGGGCTATCTGGAGTGTAAATATCATGGGTAGAGCTCAAGAAGATACCATGGACTATGAGACAGGGTACTAGGAATGTGTTAACAGCAAGAGAGCATGATTCCAGGATGCACTTAGAGCCCACAATATAATCTGTAGGCTTACTAACCACCTCTCATGACTTTAAAAACTATTATGCTGGTTAACCTAATTCTAAAAGAAACAGACTAATGTAGGGGAACTGTGGGAATTATAAGAATGTCAGTAAAGTGATTGCCATGAAACCTTAACAAAATAGGACAAAATAAAAAGCCAGGAAGTGGCCATACATTGGAGAATGGGTGCTTTACCCTTAGGGAGATCTGTATAGCTGAATAGGCTAGTAGGAGCTGAAGGCTTTTAAAAGTGGGAAAAAATAAAGTTGTGATTAGAAAGTGGAGTTGCAACTGGGCGTGGTGGTGCATGCCTTTAATCCCAGCACTTGGGAGGCTGAGGTAGGAGGAGCGCTGTGAGTTCGAGGCCCGCTTGGGCTACAATGCGAGCACAAGGCCGGCCTGAGCTACATAGTGCGACCCTGCCTCAAAAAACTAGGGCTGGGAGTTCGGCTCAGTGGCTTAAGCACCTGTCTGGCAGGCATGAGGTTGTGAGTTCGATCCCCGGTGCCCGGGGCGGGCGGGGTGAGTGGAGTTCCTGCAAAAGATTAACTTTACAAGATATGATCATAATAACTGCTAATAAACCAGGCATGGTGGTGCATGTCTGTAACCCCACCACTGAAGCAACTGAAGCAGTTCAGGCCAGGCTGGGTGACTTAGTAAGACCCTATATAAAGAAAAAAAAAAAAGCTAATACTCCTTGAGCACGTCCTATGAGGTGACTGACATACCCGATGTTATACCTTGTCTAACCTGGAAGGTAGTTTTTTGTTTGTTTTATTTTTTTTTATTGGCCTATTCCATAAATAAAGAAACTAAATTTCACAGAGGCCAACAAACTTATCCAAGGGGACAAGCCTGGTGGCTTGTTGGATTGGCATTTGAATTCTTCAGTGTTACTCCAGAGCCCAAACTGTTTACCACACCCATTTCTCTGCCCTGTACCTGCTAGAGACTTCAGGGAGTGGATTCTCTCAAAGCTCAGCGATGTGATGGTCTGTGAGGCTGACTGCTTGCTCCAGCTTCCGGGTGAACATTCCAGCCCTTAGAATGGTGACAAGAAGTAAGAACAGGGAAGACAGTTACCCACAGCATGACACTTGAGTGTATGGGCAGGCACGGAGGGTGTGGCACAGTGGGTGATGGAGCCTTGATGGGAGATGAAAAGGTAGAGAGCTAGTCTCCCAGGAGGGCAGGGCCCAGCATCTGAAGGGAGTCACATCACCACAGAAGCAGAAGAGCCAGTGTGGGGGTTGAATTCTATTTCTACCTTGTCCTGGCCCTGTCATCCTGGACAAATCCCTTGACTTTTTGTGTCTCTGTTTCCCCATGTAGAAGGCATACTAACAGTTCTTCCCTCACAGACTAAGGCCAGATGAATTCGTGGAGCACATGGAACAATCCTAATACACCAGACCCTAGGCATGTTGCTGCTCAGGTATCACACAGTTTTGTGGAGAAGATGGGTTCTTTGACAGGTGAACAGATGCAGGGCAGCTGACAAGGAAAGGCTGTCAGAGAGGACAAGGAGACACAGAGCTGTGCCTCCCCTCTCTTAGTTAGCCTCTCTATGGAGGGGGCAGCTCATTCTCTGTATGTCACTGTAGTTATGTCCCTAGGCCTCTTGTTCTACGGTTAAATGTATGAACATCTTGGGGGGGTGTGAGTTTTCCTCTGAACTCCCAAACTGCACATGCCCACATGTGACCCATCCTGAGTATCAGAGTCATCGTCCAGTACTATTGTTGGAAGACAGTGTGAATTGCCTCAGCTTTGCCCACATGGGCTCTTCTGTCTTTGGTTCATTCTCGTAGCTGCTGATACTGCCTTTGGTCATGACTCTTCCACATTCTTTTTGGCCCTGAAGGGTCCCACACACTGCATGACTGGCTATTTACTCATCTCTGTCTGCAGCTATTATTAGGAACCACTGTAACCCAGTCCTACTGAGTACTTGGTCTTTATAAGCAAGTGTCTTAAGGTTGGCATTTGTGTGTCTGTTTAGGAAACATTCTGCGAGGCTAAGATAACTATTAGCAAGAACAACAATGAATCTTTTAAAGAAACAGGAACCCTGGCCTAAATGACCATCTGGGCAATCATAGGGCTATGGACAACCTGAATTCCCTCCCTGGTCTCAGCACCTCCTAGGTCAAGAGTGCTGCAATTCTAGGTGACATGCTGAACAGCCTCAGAGCCCAGGGACAGCCATCATCCTGCCATGACACACCACATGATGCTGGGCAAATCATTTCACTTCTGTGGGCATCAGTGGCAAACTGAAAGAAAGCAGTGTTGCCACATAGGGCTTTCTAAAGGCCTAACCAAAGGCACGTCCATAAAACTGGGGTGGCTATGCATGAACCTGCACATGCAGAGCACCACTTGTGTGCCTTGGTCCTGTAGGAAGCACATCTAAGCTCGTTTGGCTGTCAGAACAATGTTTGGGGTACTTTTGAGGTAGTGTGTCTTTCTGGGATTCACAAAACTGTGGGTGGCCAGACTGAGATCAAGACTTAAGGAGTGTGGCTCTAAAGCGCATGCTCTTCACTGCACCAGCTGGCAAGGGGCTGCAGGAAAGCATACCCCAACAGGGACCTGGGAGACCTAGAGAGTGAGGTGGCTGCAGAGAAATGGGGGCCAAGACAGGTCTGGAAAGACAAATGAGGAGGAGAGGATTCAAGATGATCACTAAGGCAGGGAGCACATGTGGTCTCTGGGGACTGGTTCTTTCTTTCTGTTCTCTTACTTGGGTGTCTCCACCTTGTGATAATTTATAGAGAACCATACACCATGATTTATGCACTTTTCTGAACATATGTTGTTTTTCAAAAAGGTTAAAAAGAAAGAACTTTGTTGCATACAGTTATTGAGTCTGAATGCATTTTCAAAGTTCATACTTACAAAACTCTCATTTCCATCTGCTCAAATGACATTAAAAAGTATGTTTACAAATCTGAAGTTATCCAGGTAAAATTTCCAAGAATCTAGGTCAGTGTACAGATTCAGAACTATAATGCTGACCCCTTATTGTGGCTGATGACTTTTTGATGTGGAACCCACCAGTAGTCTTATGTCCTCTTTGCATTTCTGTGAGACTTAGATTGAGTTACAGCATTTTTAACACACTGGAAACTTGGGGGACCATTTTGCCTAGTGGTTTCAAGTTATGCTCCCCAAACCCTTGCATTCTGATGGTACCTCAGGGATTGTGGGTTACACTGTGAAGAAGGCTGAAGGGAGGAGGGAGAACCCAGGGCACTCTTTTGATTTGAAAGTGGGATTTTGTCATTAGAAAAAGTTTTGTAAACCACAGCTCTTATTTTGTAGGCTAACAGGCCAGTACTCTTTCTCCATAGGTGCATGAAAGCGTATTTCAAACAGCCAGTTAGTGGCAAAGTAGCCCTGAAATTCAGGCTTCCGCTGCCCAAGGAACCCTGCACTCCTTCCTCTGTTATGTACTTCCTTAGGGCAGCCTCAGACCTCTTAAGGAAAGGGAGAGTGAGAACTGAAACCAGAGTTTTGGTGGGTGCAGAAGTGGCCCTGGTCTTGGCTTCTGTGGGACACTGGAGTTATGCCAACACACAGAACTCAGAACTTGCAGTAGTAGTGGGTAGGTGAAGAAGAGGGAGACATTTGAGGTCCAGTCTTTTTTTTTTTTTTTTTTTGTACCAGGGTTCGAGCTCAGCCTTGCGCCTGCCAAGCAGAGGCTTATGCCACTGAGCTAAATCCCCGGCCCTTGAGGTCCAGTCTTACAGATTCGTTGCATCTCAAAATTTATGGAATTTCTTTCTCTAAGGCAGTTTACTTTAGAGCTGTATATCATCCTACCTTACAAAATGTTCTTACATTTTTACATATGATCTTCACAAACTCCTATGGTGAGTCTAAACTGTTGTAGTTCTGGTTACATGTGAGAAAACCAGCAGGTTAGAGAAGATGGGTGTCTCCTGTGCTCACAGAGCTGTAGCATGTAGCTAGTCTCTTCCTGAGCTCTGTCCCCCATCCTCTGGCTCCTCCCTGGTTCTGGGACACCATCAGCTACTTGCTTCAGCCTTATCATGGCATTTTCATCTAAGCACCAAAGTGTTCCGACAACAAAAAGAATTTGCTTCCACATTTGTAAGTTGGTTGACCTGTGTCTAACTTCTTTCTTTTTCTGTGAGGTTGGTGATTATAGTCATAGGAGCTAACATCAGGGTGTGTGTGTGTGTGAATGCACGTGTGTGTGTGTGTGTGTGTGTGTTAGGGGGATGGGCAGAGGACAGCACCACAGTGATGCTGTACATGGATCTTTTTTTAAATTTTTATTTTAAAGATAATAAAATCCAACAAAACAAAATAGAACAAAGTCAATCAAAACAAAGCAGTAGAATTGGTACAGAACTTCAAAGCAGGATACTAGGAAAACAATAGGTACTATAGTATATCTTGTTATCTTCACAATAGTTATCCATTCCATCAGGTATAGCAAAATCAAACCAAAAACAAAACAGTAAAACCAATCAAAATATAGTATTGAATAAAGCAAAACAGAACAATATTGGGCCTCAAAGACAAGATAGAAGGAAATCCCCCATATTTGCTGCCTTGCATACTGTCATCCTCCCAAGAGATGCTCAGACTGCTGGCCCCAGGTCTGCAAACTCAACCAAACAATAGCAGCATTTCATTGCTTTATGTACCTTAGTTGCTATCAACTTAGCTGGTCCTCTGAACCAGCAGGTTACTTATGGTGTGAGGGGTGTTGATTCATGGGAGGTGCTGACTTTTCTCTTCCTGAAACCCACTGAGCCGCTTACCAGGAAGGCTGGCTAGTTGTCTTCTGGTTGAATCCTCCCTGACCCAGCATGGTGGGTTCTCT
The DNA here is from genome assembly GCA_004363535.1 of Dasyprocta punctata. Classification (NCBI taxonomy): domain Eukaryota; kingdom Metazoa; phylum Chordata; class Mammalia; order Rodentia; family Dasyproctidae; genus Dasyprocta; species Dasyprocta punctata. Next base: position 66,796 of record RJWM01007380.1, read on the forward strand.
GTACATGTTTCTGGCACACTGGAGGAGCACATCTCCCCATCCTCTCCATTATCTGCAGTAGACACTTCTTTTAATCACATCAACAGGGTTATATTGAAAAGAGGAAGGGGGGTAATAGTAAATGAGAAAAGATGCTGCTTCTGGTGGTGAATGTAGGGACAATGCTCAAACACCCCTCCATTTTCCTCTGTGTAGCCACAATGTGGTTTCTGCAGTAGGTCTCAACACCTGGGCAGGGCTCTTAGGAAGTTGAGCCAGCTGTAATAATAGCACCTCCTTATCTATGCTTGTTAGTGCTTGGTTCTGAAACCTAGGCACGAGCCAGGTGGTGCTTGGCGTCCTTTGATGTTTGTTATTGGTCTCAGGTTGGAGGATAGTATCTTTTTCTCTCTCTGTCTTTTTTACTGCCATTGTCCTCATTACTGCTGGCAACCATCATGACCTTGGGGACAGCCCTCCTTAGGAAGAAACCTATACCAGAGATGAAAGAGCAGAGCATGGAAGGAACCTGTGGCCTAAAAATACTTAGGAGCCCATCTGGTGCCCACCCCTTCTGTAATTTTCCTGATGTGTGAGATTATAAAAGACCTTAATTGACACACTGACCCTCAGAACACAAGAGTTTGTTTCCCGAAGTGGAGATGGAATCTCATCTAGTAATCCATGCATGCATGCTCAATGATCCATGGTCATCAAGGAAATGTATTTATGAGACAGTGAGTCAAAGCCAGAGAACAGTTTATATATGGAATGTCACCTTGTGATCTCCAGGTTCACTTGAAGGATAACTAAATCTGTGCTGACATGTGGGTGGCAGAGAATAAATTAACATGTAATTTAACAGGCCTTTGTAGAAATAATACCTGAACATGGGGGAAATCCTTTTACAGTGACCCTTTGTCACTGTAAGGTCAGTAGGATGGGACTGTGTGCATGGGTTCTGCAGGTGACACAGCACAGCCCAAGTCTGGCCCTGCTCATTTGTTTCTGCACTGCTTGTGCTTCCATGCTATGTACCAAGGGGGATAAGTAGCAGCAGAAACTATCTGGCTTACTAAGCCTGCAGTGTTTACCACCTAGCCCTTTCAGGAAGTTTACTGACTCCTGCTGCTCTCAAGGTACCTCACAGGTTGACGTGACCTGTAAGTCATGACAGTCTGGATAGACCCACAGTATGGCCAGGCCAGGCTGTCTTCTTTGGTAACTGCATTTGTGCATAGCAATCCGTTCTCATGTCACTCAGTAACAAAATATCAATCTTGTAGTTGCACATGTAGATTATGATAAGTATTCATGCAGTTTGATGGGAGACATATTTTTGTACAACAAATGCTATTTCCACTAATTCTATTATAAAATTACATACATATTCCTTAGGAAATCCATTCTCCATAGATTGCATTGAAAATGTTTGAGAATATAGTTGAGATGATGGCTACTTGTGTATTTTCTTTACAGTGCTCTGAGTACAGTTCTAATGAGACATCACTCTTGTTACATTAACAGATAACACTTCAGGTGAAATTTTTCTCCATTAAGCATATTAGGGCTTACCTGGAAGCTATTAAAGCCTTTCCAAAGAGCAGAAATTGTAAAGGTAAAAAGAGAAGGTATTATCATACCAGGTGTCTTTGGGGGCAGACAAGGCCCCAGAAAGTGGCAAAAAGAGTATACCGAAAGTAAATTCTGCCAGTTGAACAATTTTGTTGTGGACCAGCACTAACCATGCTTAACCTATTCCCATGACTCTCAAATGGATTGAATGATGAGGCACTTAATATGGTGACACCTTTTATAAAGTAGTGATCATATTTCTTTTCTTCTTTCCTGTTCCCCTGGAAAGCAGTTAATTAATTTTTAAGTTGGTACAATAATGAGAGTTCAGTCATGAGGCTGCTTGCCAATGCAGTGGAGGGGGGGGAGACAGGGAGAGGAGTCTGATGCCTTCAGGAAAAATAAAACCCATCCATGCCTTTTCAGACATTGCTCTTTCAAATGCTCCTCCACCAGGAGCAGATTGATTATTAGTCCTCTACTTACAAACTGGCAATGGCTGCATGAATGAAGTCCCAAATCACTAGGAGGCAGAGCCCACTCACCACTCTCATCTCTCCAGCCACACTAAGCTGATTGTGCCATATCTCCCATTTCCAGGTTTTGCTCATGTTGCTCCCTTTGCCAGAAGCCCACCCCCACCTTCATCTAGCTCACCATCCTCATCCAGACCCATCACAATGCAAGCCAAACACAACCGCCTCTGCCAACTTTTATTCCCAGTCTATTCCCTGCCTGCTGCCTTCTGTGTCAGTCCCAGTTTGGTTGGAGGCATACTTATACTACATCTGTCTTCTTCACTGGACTTTAACTTCCTGTAAGGATGTAGAATTACTAATTTTCGTTTCTCTAATATGTCACACAATGTCTGGTCCACAACAGTCATCCTAGCCATATAGTGACACATACCTTGCTGTGGCCATTGCATTAAGACCGGGACCATCTCTTGCTGCTTTAGAAATGAATGAGTAGAACACCCATCTTTTTTTCATCTCAGGTACTGAAGAACATTTACTTTAAATGTTTACTCTAAATATTGTTAAGCAGATATATTTAAAGAGCATCCTTTTCAAAGTCTCCTTGTTACACAAATCACTAACAAAACATGCATTGGGACCTGTATTGGCTTAGAAATGAAAAATATCTTTTTACCTAAATTCATCAGTACTCTTTCTCAAAAAAGAGCAGAACCTGATCTTTCTGTTTTTCCCTTAGCACTCAGTCTTTAACCAAAGAAGATTTAGGGTCCATTTTAACCATCACACCACCTAAATGTGGTCTGAGAGACTTTACTACAAACAGTGATGCTATTCCTAGCAATTGTGAGAATACAACATAGTCAAAGTAGAGCAGAATCTTTGTGTACTCTGATGTGTTGATGTGTTGGCTGGTTTATGTATTAATAATAATAATAATGTCTCTACCCTTTGAAATAAACTGGATAAATTGCAACAAATACAGGAGAGAAATACTGGGGAGGTGGTCCTAGGATAGAAGGAGGGTGCTTCTCAGGTTGGAAAGTGAAACCTAAAAGTGACTGCAGATTCATGTTCAAAATTATAAATGGTTTATCATAAATTACGTAGAATACAACATTTACTTCATAAATGAACTGAACAAAGGGCTTAAGTTGTAAGTGTGATTATATAATAATGTTATTAAAAACAAGATTGATACAGTAAAGTCTAATGCCTGCAGTTAACCATGCAATGGCAAACTCCAGATCTCTGACTTATAAGGCTGTAACTGGAGCATTTCTGCTCACCTGGCAGCAAGATGCTCTCACCACAGACAAAATGTCCCAAAGCCAGCAGCAGTCAGCCTCTTGAAGGCCTGACTTGTTAACATAAATGTAAAGAGGCATAAGCACAGCATGTACTTATCACAAACTCCTTGAACACATGGGTGGAATGTCACTTATGTAATCTGGCAGGTTGCAGTTGTACTATGTGAAATAAAAGCCGGTTTTTTTAAATCCACAGAAGCCTGTACATCCTTTTTTTTTTTTTTTTTAAAGTCTTTCTATTTTATATCGGAGACAGTGCTCACAGCATGAATAATGCCCATCAGTTATCACTAATTTAGCAGACTGTGCCAGTGTTGACATTTGTTCTTGGCTTCATTGTGTGTGAGTATGTGTTTTAAACAATAATGCAGCTGTCTCTGTTCCTGGCAATTACAATATAAAGATGGTGTTCACTGAATCTGGCATCATGATCAGTTATCCATGTGTTTACCCTTTTGTTGCAAGGCCTTCTGAGTGTTTGCTGCAGTTCTATAATCAGAATATACAATTGGCTTAAAGTTGAAACTGACTTCATAGTGATAGCTAGAGAAGGGACTTCAGACCTCACATTTTACAACCTCCACTATAGATATTATAAAGGTTATGGGGTGTGTGTGTGTGCGTGTGTGTGTGTGTGAGATATTCTGAATAGATCTGAAGTGAGATTTAAAATTCAATGAGGATAGAAGAGCCACTTCATCAGAGAAACACTGGACTACTGCTGGTCATTTGCAGAGTATCGTGTAATTTAAATACATCTTCTACAGAGTGTTGCTGCAAAGTTCCAACTGTGCCTAACATTAGCATCAGTCTTGCTCCCCACTAATTCGAGGAGAGAAAGTGCCTCCCCTATAGAGAGTAGGTATCTTTGGGGCTATTACTATTCCTCAACTATTTGAGCTTTGGCTTGGTGAACTTTTTACTATTGGGTTAGCCAATTAATGGCAGTGTCAACTGGATTATTATTAGTTTTGGCAAGTCTGAATATCCCTCTGGAAATTGGTTGTAGTCACTAAAGCTGAACATATGTGTGCTATTTGACTCAGCAATTTCACTTCCAAGTGCAGATGCCCAGTAGGTAGGTATGCATACGTTCACCAAAAAACATGCACTGGGGGGTTCATGGTAGCAGCTACCTACATGTCCCTTAACAGTAGGATGCATAAATACATTGTGCTATAGTCATACAAGGTCATACTATATAGCTCTAAGATCAAACAATATTGATGTGCAACAAATGACCACAGATTTAGCAGCCTGAACACTACATACTTATGAGCTACCAGATATATGGGTCATAAATCTGGGGCCAGTGGAGCTGGCATCTGTGCTGAGGGGTCCCAAAGATTGAAATTAAGGTATGTGCAGTTGGTACTCAAGACCCTTCTAGAAACTCATTCAGGTTGTCAGAGGAATTCAGAGTCTTTTTTTTGTGATTGGAGGACTGAGGTTCCCCATTTCCTTGCTTGCTGTCAGCCAGAAGCCCAACCTAGCTTTGGGAGACCATCTGCATCCTTTGCCAAGGGGTCTCCTCTTAAAAGCCAACAGTGACAAACTGTCTTTTATTCACCCTTCTTGTGCTTCATCTGTCTTCTACTAGGAAGGTCCCAGTCCCCCTTGGAAGATCCCATGTAATCAGGATGTGGAGGGCAATCTTCTGATTTGAACGCCAACTGACTTATGCCTAATGACACCTGCAAAAGCCTTGCAGAGCAGCATCTAGATTAATCTTCAGTTGATATACTGGATGAAGGTTTGGGTACAAGAGGGAGTAAAGAATCTAGGGGTCATCTTAGAAGTATGTCCACACAATATGATAATATGGATGAATCTCACAACCAACATTTAGCCAAAGAAGCCAGACACAAAAGAATATAACATGTATGATTCCATTTATAGAAAATACTAGAACAGGAAATACAGTGGTCTTTGGCACTATAAATCAGAACAGTAGTTACTCCTGAGTATGTAGTAACTGGAAAGGAACATTAAGGGGTTCTGGGGGTCTTATAGCACTTTTTTTTCTCTTTTCTTTTGCAGTAGTGGAGATTGAATCCATCACTTCATGCATACTGGACTAGCTCCTTACCACTGAGCTATATGCTCAGACCATTTTTACTCTTTTATTTTAAGACAAAGTCAGGTTAAGTTGTACAGTCTGGCCTCAAACTTGTAATCTTTCTGCCTCAGTTTCTCAAGTACTTGAGATTACAGGTGTGCGCCACCACACCAGCTTGTTTTTGTTTCTTGATCTATGTGCTGGTCACATGAGTTTGCTCCATTTGTGAAAATTCAACCAGCTGTACATTTATGGTTTATAGACTTTTCTGTAAATGTATTATACTGCAATTAAAAAGTTTTTAGGATAATTTATTACTTTAAAGCAGATTTGTTTTTCTAAGGAAGCATGAATCCAAAGACAACTCTCAGAGTGGGACCCTGTGGGGAGTGGGGCCGAAGATAAGCAGAAATAGGAAAAAAAGCATTTCTTGCCTGGAATGAAGCCAAAAGAACCTTATGAAGTTCACATCTGAGTGCCAACTAGTGGAGGTAAAAATTAGCAGTCTGTCAACTTAGGAATTTTGTACAGGCTACATAATTTGTGTTGTCCTGTGACACACAGGGCCCCCTGTTCTGAACTTTGAAGACAACAAGCATATAGCATTAAGTCAGTGATGAGTGAGGGTGGAGCACAAGTGAACAGGCACTCCCATGAGCAGGACTGTACTCCTTGCCTGCATGTGTGGGACACAGCTGCATCTCAGACTCCAAGGACTTCGTGCTAGGTGAGCTGCTTTGGGCAACAGTGCTTTGGTCCATACAACTGTCACGTAGGTTAGCCAGAGGCTAGAAGGTGAAAATTCATTAACATATGGGAGGACAAGTGCTTTTTGATGTGTGAGACACCAAATGAATGCAGGAGTTATTATAACAATGGACATTGCAGTTGTCTGTTATTCCTTTAATTAACTAAAAACCCTACCTGCGACGTTCTGGGTAAACACACAAACTCTTTATAAATAGTACACGGTGCACTTCTGCCTTGTGAATTAATACAAATTCCAAATTATTGGTAGAACTCTAATTTTGACAACTTACCAGTACATTCCTTGGTTTTTCCAGTTCAAAGAAACTACAGGGTTGAAGTTACTGCCACCTGGGTACTTCCCACCAAACTTCTTTCTCTTGCTGAGATTTACATTTTGGTCAAGTTCCCAATAGAATTCCTGGCCTTCCCCTAAAACCTACCCTCAAGTCTGGCGGGTCCTGAGAAGGGGTCCCCTAGAATCATCCAGCTGGGGCTGCCGCGGGTACAAGACTCACTGTGCCAGGAGACTTAAGTGTCAGGATGGCAGGACTGTCTCCCAAGGTGTGGGGCAGGGGTGGGGATTTCGGCGGCATTTTTAGGGCGACGATTTCCGCAGAGTCAGGGCATTCACACTGCATTTCTGTGATTATTTTCCCTGACATACACTCTGAAGTACAGCGAGCTTCCGAACCTAGTGGCTTACTAAATAAAGCTTTAGGAGACCGTGGTACCCGAAAGCAGACAGCTGCCTGACCTAGGATTTATGAGTAGTTCCAAGGATGAGACAAGGTCCCAGTGTCTCGGTAACAATAGGGTCTTGGACAAACGGTTGCAAGCTTTACCGAGGATGGGGGTGGGGCGGGGAAAGGCGTTGATGGGGGCCTGGAGGCCCTGAATTTCTGCCTTGCAGGAGTTGGGCTCCGGGCGCAGGCAGGCAGCCCCGCAGGCCATTAGCATGCAGGAGCTGCACGCGCTGTCCTTGACGGGCTGCCCGGTTGACCTTGCTGCGCTTTCTCCGGAGAAATCTCTAGGAGCGCGCGAGGACGAGACCTCGGCGCTGACTCAGTGTCCGGCAAGCCGCATGCAAATGTTCCTGCCCAGCAGCCCAGCTCCGCAGCCGCGGCTTCTCCGTCTTACCCTCTTTTTCATTCCAAGATTCAAACCTTGCGTCTTCCGCTCCACCCTCCCCCTCTCCACGGCTGGCTTGTGTCGTTAGTCCGACTGTCCGGGTGTGTTGCCCCCAACCTCCCATCCGCAGAACTGAAGGCCAACCTTCGCGCTCCCTCTCTGCGGGCCGGGGTTAGACGTGGCCCACTCCAAACAATCCCTGAGCGCTGGACGCCGGCGATCTGGAGCCGGGCAGGAGGGGGCGGCGCGCTGGAGCGCTCGGGCGGACCCGGCCCGGCCAGCTCCCCATTGGCCGCCACCTCGGCGAGGAGGGGCCGCCCCGGGATCGGGGCACCTGCCGTCGCCCCTCCCGGGGAAATCGACTGCTGCCGGGCACGAGCGCTCGGAGGTAAAGACAGCGGCGGGAAGGCCTGAGGCGGGTGATCTCCTTGTGGCCGGCCCTGTCCGGTCGCCGCCGCGGTTCCACAGTCGTCCTAATGCCCCTTGCTCCGACTGCGCCAGCTGGAAACTTTGCCCTGAGAAGTCCTCCGCTCGCTTGACCGAGCCGTGACTCGCCTAGTCGGCCGCGCGCCCCCGGGGCCCAGGAATCCCGCGAGTGATTGCCGGGCAGCTCCGCACCCTGCGTCCACGGCGCCCCACCACCAGGATGCGCTACGCAGACCCCTCAGCCAACCGGGATCTGTTGGGGAACCGAACTTTGCTCTTCATCTTCATCTGCGCCTTTGCGTTGGTGACCTTGCTGCAACAGATCCTGTATGGCAGGAACTATATCAAGAGGTAAGAAAGTCCGGGGGAGGGGATGTGTGGAACCCACAGGCGAGTCTACTGGTGACCGCTGCCGCCGAGTCCCCAGAGGCCAGTGACTGTGGAATCTGCGCTTAGCCCAAGCACCCCGCGTCAGGTTTGGGTCTTGGCGCTGCGACTGGCATCTCCACTGTCAGCTGCAGGAGAGCGCCTGCTGATCTTTGGCTGGGGTACCCCAACAACTTTATTCTGCTCTGAAAAATCGAGAGCGGTCTGGAGTTCTAAGCAGCCAAGCTGACAAATTTATTTAAATGCCATGAGCTGGCGGCGGGGATCCGATTCCTGTTCCCCAAACCTGTAATTCCGTGGCCATTTGGTAGGAGACTGAAGCCTCAAAATCTGGTACATCTTTTTGTTTTGTTTTTAAACGTGGCGAGTATTACATTTTTGTGGATCCCTTGGAAGGGGAACGTTTATCTCCACAAGAGCAACGGGGCAGAGTGAGGGTAGTAGTGGGCTGCGACAATGCATTGGGATAGTGAATTCTTACAATCCCATTGCCTCTGTGTCTGTGAACCCACAACCTGATCTCTTCTGAAGAAGATGGTTCTTTCTCATCTTTAAGGCCAAAGGTCAGAGTTGGGTAAAAGTTGGACTCCTCCCTGCCCCCCATCCACTGACAAACTCTGGGAAGAGAAGGGGCAGTCGGAGGTTTCACTCAGAAGGTCCTGCACAGCCTCAGTCTCTGAAATGTAGTCTGCACTGAAATGCCTGCAACCTCCTGAAGCTCTGCTGGCTTGGGGGAAAACACTGCGGGTGACTCGCACACCTCTGCTGGGCTGGGGGGCTCTAGGATACCTGTATACTGGAGCCTTTGATAGATAGAGCCTCCCCCCACTCTTTGGAGGAGGTTCTTGTTTGCTGCCCTGTCTCCCCACCTGAACCATCTTCCCCCATCATTATATGAAAGAAAATATCTCTCTAGCTGTGTAATCATCACACTTTCTTCTTGAAACTTCCAAATAATAGAACAGTTGTTCTTTATCCATCCTTTGTGGTATATTTCAGTTGTATGTTCTCCCCATCTGGTCTGCCCTGGAGAGTGGGAAACCAGAGTGGTGGTCTTGCCCACAGTTGGAAAGCTAAGCAATTGAGTCCTTTCCCCTCTTTGTAACACCTCCCAGAGCTAAGGAAGGTGAGGCCCCTTGTCCCATACATTTGTTTCTAGCCTGTCACTGTTTGTGACCTTCCCAGAGAGCTTTCTTTCCTAGTTGGTGGCAGCTCATGTGCTCTGTGAGTTGTGACTTTAAAAGACATTTTCAGAGTCTCCTGGTTTGTTGGGTCTTATTGGACCTGCCTTCTTTTTTGGTGACTGTTGTCCTGGACATGATCTTGTGCAAGGACAGAGAGGTCCAGAACCAGTCCTACTGTAGCTCTTTAGGTCCATGGCCTGCTGCTGTCTTCCTGCTTTTCGCCCTGTGGAGTAGTTCTAGGCTCCTACCCCATTTTTCTTTCTGGAGCTGCTGGGGCTGCTAGGGCTTCTGGGACTCCAGCTTGACCAACAGGGGAGGTATCAGCACCCAGGCAAATGCAAATTGCACCACTGCTTGCTGACTCTCAGAAGCTCTGCCTGGTGTTGGGTGGAGGGGCTGGCTGCCTGGAACCCAGCAGGTGTACCAGCTACTACCTATCCTTCGAGACCCTAACCCTCCAAATTACATCAATGACATTTTAAGGCCTTGTTTTAGAGACTCAGCTTAGTCTGACCAAGTAAGCATAATTTGTATGTGCTGATTCTGGAAAAAAGTCGTGGATGTAAAGAAGGAGATGGTGATGTAATCTTAGTGCTCAAGGGGTTTGGAGTCTTTTTGGGAAACAAAATGGACATAAAGGATGAGAAGTACCCATAAAATTGTCTGAGAAGAGAAGCACTGAGGGCCTGGATGGGTTAGGGAAGACTGGAGGAGGTAGAACTTGAATAAGTTTTGAAGGAAGGGTACCATTTGGATGGAGGAGAACTTGTGAACTTACACAACTGAAGGGAGTAGGAATAGAGGTGTAGAGTGCAGGTGTGCCACCAATCTGTATCATCTCTCTCACGCCTGCCTTGCTGCACATGGCTCACTCATTGGTTAGTCCATCAGGAAGACTTCTGCCACTTTGAACCCTGTTATGGCTGCCACATCAGTTGCATGCAAATATTTGCTTACCTATCTTGTTTCCTATGCCTAACTTAATTGTAATGAATTAATTCCAAGGGATTACTGCTTTGTTTCCTATCTGGAAACCTCAGTCTGTGTTCCTCAAACAGAGGCCACTGATAGAATCACTAAGGGGCCATTGAAATGTAGATTTCTAACCCTAGGTCTCACTCTGAGCTGTTATCTTATAACCTGCCTCTGAAGAAGCCCCATCTATGACTGCATGAGGTTTTGGGGGGAACACATAAACATAAGTCATAACAGGAAACCACACCTTTCACAATAGCGGAAAGAAGGAAAGAAAGAAAGAAAAAGAAAGAAAGAAAGAAAGACAGACAGACTTAGGAATCAATCTAATGAAGGAAGTAAAAGACCTTTATATTGAAAGTTACAGTACTCTGAAAAAGAGTGGAAAGATATCCCTTGGCCTTGGGTAGAAAGAATTAATATAGTGAAAATAGCCATATTTCTAAAACTGTAAGATTTGATGAAATCCCAATCAAAATACCAATAGCATCCCTCACAGAATTAGAGAAAACAACCAAAAATTCATTTGGAACCAGAAGAGACCTAGAATAACAAAAGGGCAGCAAAGGCAAGACAGGGGGATATCACAATCCCTGACTTGAAATTATACTACAAAGCTACTGTGATGAAAACAGCATGGTACTGTCAAAAACAAACAAACAAACAAACAAAAAACCAAAAAGGACCTGAGAATCAATAAAGCAGATTAGAAGATGCAGAAACAATTCCAAACACACTTAGCCACCTTATCTTTGACAAAGGGGCAAATGGTCCTGGGAAAACTGGCTTTCCACATGTCAAACATTAAAACTAGACCCATATATCTCACCTTACACTAAATTAAAATTGAAATGGAACAAAAATGTAAATATTAAAAACAGAAACACTAAATCTGCTAGAAGGCAGAACAGGTAGCACTCTTTTTTTTTTTTTTTTTCAGCACCGGGGATTGAACTCACAACCTCGTACCTGTCAGGCAGGCGCATAAGCTGCTGAGCCAAACTCCCAGCCCTGGTTTTTTTGAGGCAGGGTCGCACTCTGTAGCTCAGGCCAGCCTTGTGCTCGCGTTGTAGCCCAAGCCGGCCTTGAACTCACAACGCTTCTCCTACCTCAGCCTCCCGAGTGCTGGGATTAAAGGCATGTGCCTCCACGCCCGGCTTTTTAGAACAGGTAGAACTCTTGTAGACACAGATATAGGCAAAAACCCTGATTGCACAGGAAATATCACAAAGCATCAACAACTGGAATCTCATCTTATTAAAAAGCTTTTGCACAGCAAAAGAAAACACCAACAGAGTGAAGAGACGAATCACAGAGTGAGAAAAAATTTTTGCCAGCTGGTTCCTCAGATGAAGAACTAATATCTAGAATATATACAGAACTAAAAAAAAAAAAAAAAAAAAAAAAAAAAAAAAAAAAAAAAAAAAAAAAAAAAAAAAAAAAAAAAAAAAAAA
>RJWM01007381.1:0-74820 GCA_004363535.1 Dasyprocta punctata
AATTAGTCTGTTTGGCTCAGTCCCCAATCCTTTTGTGTTGGGTTGTGGTGAGGTTATTACCCCAGAGCTTCTAAGTATTGGTATAGAAGAGAGAATAACTGATTACAACACTTATGACATCCTAGCTAAAGTAGTCTAATTAGCAATAAGAATAGCATCAGGCACATTTTAGAAAGTGACAGACCATGGTAACTCTTAATTTTGTACCTTAAATCATAGAAGCAAAGTTTACAGTTATGTAACAGAACTGATTGTAAATTAGGAGCTTGTATGCAAAATCTTTTCCCTTGGTAGAATGATTTTACCTTGTGAAGAGGAAATTTAAGAAGGATGATAGATAAAACAAAGATAGCTGTAAAAGAAATAGAAGCAAGGCTGGATGACAAAGAATGATCATGCAGACTTTGGGAAATTAGAGAAGTGGACAGAAAAGAGAATGAAGGGGTAATCAAGGGATTATCTGAACTTGGTCTCTGGGTTTGGGGGAGGGGATTAGTTTTCTGTGGATGGAGTTTTCCCCAGCCATTGAGAGAAGAGGAATAAAAGAAAAAGGAAGAAAAAAAGAAATCATAATAAAATAAGAAAATTAAAAAAAAAAGAAAAGGCGTGACCCCTCCAGCCTGCTTCTATTCTTTGTCTTCTTCTTGAAGCACATCGTTGTTTCACCTAATTTATCACTTCTTGGTTCACACTGTTGATGTTGCTTCAGAATTTTCCACACTGCTAGTGGGTCCAACTGTGTGGTCGGCATTGCCCTGGTTGCCTGGTCCCATTGATGTAGTTGGGAGGAGCCAGTCACCTGGATTCTTCCTGCCAGGCTGGCTGCTGTGTCCTGCAATGTAGGGGGAAAGAGTCAGTCACCTCTCTCTATTGTTTCAGGTAATCTATTTTTCTTATTTGTAATGCTTGCCTTTGGCTTTATTTTTTTCAATTCAGCCTGAAAAGCCCAGGATGGCCTCAAATTTGCAGTCATCTTCCTGTCTCATCCTCCTGAGTTCTGGGATTACAGGAGTGTGCCACCATGACTGGCTCTAGTATTTGTCTTTCAATGGGAATGTTAAGAATACTATTATTAGGCATCAGTTTACCATTTTGTTATCTGTTTCCTTTTTAATCCCATTTTTGCTTCTTTATTTCCTATCCTCATCTAAATTAAACATTTTTCCCTTTCTCCCTCTCTGTCAGCCTTTAAATTGTGCATTTAAAAAAAGTTGTTACTTTATAGGTCTGCAAGCATTTTTTTCCTGGAAAAACTATATAGTAAATATTTTTGATGTTGGAAGTCATATGGTCTATGTGGAAGCTACTACACTGCTTTATTTGTAATGTGAAAGAAACAGTAGAAAATAATTGGTTATACCCCAATAAAACATGTGGAAACCCAAAAGGCTAGCTAGTTGCAGCCCACTGGCTGTGGTTTACAGGCCTCTGCATTAGAGATTAAAGTATGCTTGACAATGATCTACCATATTAGAACTTTTGCCATGTTTCCTCCCCAAAACATAAGAATTCACAACAGTTTAAATACAGTTGCCCCTTTCGTCCTTATTATGTATTTTGCTTCTACCTACGTTAAAAATATTACAAGAAATTACTCGAGTTCATAATATTAAGTGAAATAAATCAGGTACACAAGCTTAAATGTCACTTGGTTTCTTTCATATGAGAAACCTAAAGTACAAATAAAGAGCAAAATAAAAAATAATAGGAAGTAGGGAGAGATGTTTCTCAAAGGAGAAGGGGATCAAGGGATGGAGGGGAGGGGAATGGTTGGGGAGGGAAAGGGCTGAATAAAAGAATTATGATGTACGTGGACCAACTCCACACAAGGAATGGAAACCTTATGCATTACAAACATTTTCAAAAAAAAGTGAAGCAGATCAAGAAATGGAGGGAGGGAGGGAAGGGAAAAGGGATGAATAAAAGAAATTAAGATATATTATGTGCAAGTACCAATTCCTTTCAAGAAATGTAAACATGTACTGTAAATATGTACTAGTAAAAAGGAAATCATATAATTTAAGAATACTATATAATATTTTCCAAAATATTTGTCTTTTCTATTGTTCTCCATTATTTTCTGGATTATTGTACTTCTATCTGGGTTCATCTTAGTTCAGTTTGAAGAATTTCTTTGTGTATTTATCACAGCGACAGTCAACCAAGCATAGCATCGCTTTCTTTTTACATGTGTCTGGAAGTGTCTATTTTATTGCCACTTTTGAAGGATATTTTCACTGGAGACAGAGTTCTAAGTTGGCAGAATTCCACTGCCCCAAGTACCTTAAAAATATCATTTTATTGTTCTTATTTTTTTTCTGGTTTCTGTTGAAGTCAGCTGCAAGATTTTATTGTTTGAGTAGATTGCATCTTTTCCCTTTTAAATTTGTCTGTCTTTATCCACTAATTATATTATAATGTATCTAAGTGTTGCTTTCTTTGTATTTATCTTTTGGGGTTCCTGACACTTCTGGAATTTTTGGTTAGATTTAGTCATATTCTCAACAAATATTATCTGAGCCCTATTTTTTCTCCTCTCCTGAGATGATTCATTGTCTCGTTCTCTCTCTCTCTCTCTGATCTATTTTAGACCATTTGACTGTATCCTTTGTGTCTGTTATTCTGTTTTATTCTTTCACTTTTTTCCTGCCACTGAGCCAATTTGAATATTTTCTATTGACTTGAGTTCAAGTTCATTAGTGATGTTCTCTATTTTATCAAATTCCCTGTTAACGTGTCTAATACATTTTAAATTTTATGTATTATATTTCTCACAGAATGTGTATTTGATTCTATTTTCATAGATACCGGTTATATCTTGAAATTATCCACCTTTCCTTTTATATCATTCACCTTTTCTGTTTTTATATTGATATATTTATAATATTTATCTCAAAGTCGTCTTCTGATTCTGATCTGTCATCTGTGGCTCCTTTTGACTATATCAGTAACATTCCTTGTCTTTTCCTGTGTATCTTCATTTTTTTGTACATGCAGAGCAGTTTGCAGATTTTATTTCTCTACAAGAAAGAATATGTAATGGGGAAGTTTAAGCTGATCATGTATGTGTTAAGGCTATCTTGCAGTTTTAATTATGTTCTCTCTGTCTGACTGTCTGTCTCCCTGCCTTTCAGTCTCTCTTTGTCTCTGTCTCTCTCTGTCTCTTCCTCTCTTTCATTCCAAACATCTTAAAGACAAACTTTTTTGCATGTTTGTTGTAGGTTCCTCTCTCTAGCTGGACGTAGTTTCTTAGCAGCAGAAGTCCTCGGTGATTTTACTTTGCCTTTTTATCCTAGCCCTCTAGGATTCAGCCCACCTATCACAGGGAAAAGTAGGATATGATACTGATGAGCCTTTAAATTCTGAATCACTGTGCCAGCCCATGTGGTATTATCCAAATCCTCACTTGTTTCTCTTTCCTTAAGAGATGCTTTCTCCTACAGTGAGCTCAAATTCCAATAAATACTTAATTTCAACAAATGACCTCAAGGCAAAAAAAAAAAATAGCTGTTAATATATGTTCACCTAAGAAAGACTCTCTGTTCTGTCATATTAAATTGCTACAATAGGCATTCAATGTCTTTAACAATGTGAGTTTTGCAGTGGGATTAATGGCTTACTTTTATCCATTTTCTTTCCTACTTGTTGTATTTGTTTGCTTCTGTCTAGTATATGCAACTCAGATCAGATGATGGGGAAATATAAAGACAAGACAGGGGACTTTAGGATAATTTTTATGTTGTTAGACTCTTAGTTATATTCTTAGACTCTGAAGATTCATTTGCTTCTGACTTTAGTGATATTTTGGTCTTAAAATTTTTAGACTTATTGCATTTAATTATTTTCCTTCAGTTTAAATATATATCATATAATATATATGATAATTGAACCAATGTTTGTTTATTGTATTATAAAACTATGAAATAAATATAGTAAAATATGGGAAATTGTAAGAGGTTGGTAAAAAACACTTTATAACTTTAAGGCACCATAAGGATGTCAGGTGGCTGAATTGTATTTGAATTTGAAAATCTGCTGTGTTTGAATGTGTTTCTACTGATTGCCTGGGGGCTTCATGTAGTGGAAGCTTGATTCTCTATGTGGCAGTGTGGGGAGTGGCCTCATGGTGGATGACTGAGTCAGAAGGCAGCAGCTTCATGGACCGGTTAATGTCATTATCCAGGGAGTTTGTTGCAGATACAAAAGCAGGTTGTTCTTACCTTGCTCTCTTGGTGGCCGTCTTGCACTTTCTCTTTCCTTCGTGCTCTCATGCAGTACATCAGAAGCCAGTGCCTTGTCTGTGGACTTTCCAGCCCCCAGAATCGAAAGCCAAATAAACTCCTTTTATTTATCAACTGCCCATTTTGTAGTGTTCTCTTATGGTAGCAAAGATGGACTAAGATAATCAGATATAATTTATTTTTTAAAGTATTACAATTATAGTTCACTGGGTGAAGATTGAAATAAAGCTTATTTTCAATGAGGCTTGTAGAAACTTAGGAAAATAATCAGAGTCCTACTAAATAGATCTCTTACAGCTTCCCTGAAGCCTATCATATGTTTTATAAATGATCAAAGCAGAATTTATTCCAAAATTAAATCTTAGGCAACAACATAACTACACTATTGTAAGTATTGTGAGTGATAAAACTCCCTTAACTTTGCTAGAACATTGATTGCCTAGAGAGAGCAAATTAACTGACAAAGTTTTGATTGCAGTACAAATACATGAATATTTGAGGACCTGTTAAGTTTCCACCATAGTTCTGGGGCTTTTGGGTGTCTAGATGCTGTAAGGAAACCATTATTTCAGCCTCTTTTTGCTCTTTCAAATGATACCAATATTCTTCGAAAGTGTCTTTTAAACTTATTTGTATGGTTTGTCTACTCCAAGTTCTTTTTATTTTGATATTTCAGTTTGTCTAATTTAATGAGTTGAACAATTTAAAAACTTTTCCCTGCATGTCTACTTCTAGAGTTTGTCATTGCTGTTCCCATAGTACCAATTGATCATTTTAGGCATTTTTCTACTTCGTGTGTGTGTGTGTATGTGTGTATGTGTATGTGTATGTGTGTGTGTGTATGTATTGAGCATAGGGCCTGCTAAAATAAATTCTCAATAATTTGACTGAACAAATAATAATGTCCTTTATATTTTAAATTGAGTATTACAGGGTCCCCAACTCAGCCTTATTCTATCTTCATAGCCATTTCCTGTACAACGTTGGTTAGGAATACAGATATATTTTAAGATAGCAGTTATTTGCCTGTTCAAGATTAAAATAAAAAACTCAGAGTTTTTTATATTCATTTACCAAGCTGTGTTTGGACCATGGCAATATCATATTTATAGATTCTAAGATGTTAAACCTGTGGTTGAAAGAGCATTTGACTTTTTTGGGGTCAATTAAAAAAATAGCAGCAAACAGGTGTGAGCTGGTGAGAATTGCAATTAATCATAAATATTATCTGATTACCTCATGAATGCAAATGAAGGTGGGGAAACATCCCATGCTTAATCACGTTCATCAATAGTCCCTACTTTCTAATCACTCCCAAGAAATTGCATTCTGAGGTAAACTGTGTGATACTATGTAATTATCAGCACTTCAATTCCTTGGACTACTTTTGTAACCAGTTGTGGCCTTTGAATTACTCTGTTTTTTTTTTTTTTTTTTTTTTTAGCACTGGGGATCGAACTCACAACCTCGCACCTGTCAGACAGGTGCTTAAGCCACCGAGCCAAATTCCCAGCCCTAATTTTTTGAGGCAGGATCATACTATGTTCAAGCTGGCCTTGTGCTAGTGTTGCAGCCCAAGCTGGCCTCGAAGTCACAATGCTCCCCCTACCTCAGCCTCCCGAGTGCTGGGATTAAAGGTGTGCACCACCACGCCTGGCTTTGAATTACTCTTATTTAGACATTTTTGATCCTTTATTACATAAGTAACATTTGTGGGATGGTTCCTATTTTTATATTCTGTTTTAGTTTATATTCTCAGTTAATCTCTCCAGCATTTATATATAAAAAGTATCTTTTCATTTTTCAATTTTACAGAAAACTAAAGCTTTTGGAAGCAAAATGGATTGTCTAAGCTTGAATGTAAAGACAGGATCTAAGATTTCATGTAAAGATAGGATCTGTAATTGAAACTTGGGTAAATTTACCCTGAGAACACAAAAGTTGTTGAGTATAGTCTTCTATAATGTTCAATTAGGTCAAAGTGGTTCATAGGTTGTTCAAGTCTTCACTATCCATGCTGATTTGTCTTCTGCCTATCCTTTCAGCTACTGAGAAAGGTGTGTTAAATACTGCGACTATGACTGAAGATTTATCCATACTTTGAGTTCTTAGGTCTACATACTTCGGGGCTAGGATATTTATGTATGCATAGGATTGTTATGCCTTCCTGTTGAAATGACTATCTCTAACAATTTTCTGTCCTTGTCCTCTACTGCATCCAATATTGTGTGATTCTCCCTACGTACTTTATATTATGCCATGACTCTCTAGGGATCATTGGCAAGGTGTAGACTTTTCCCACCTTGCAGGGTAAAACAACTTTGATAATTTATATATGAGTCATTTATAGAAAGTTATTAGTTCTAGGTCAAATTTCAATTGGTTCTAGCACACCACTAACTGGCTTTCAACACAAGCCAATTGAGAATACAAACTCATTCAGAAAATCCATTATAATTAGAAAGTTAATTTGGTCACCCTTAAAATCACATAATGAATGCCAAAGCCAACTATAAATTACTTTTGTATTATCCTAGATTTTGAACTCTTTATCCCCTTGATCCTTTTATTAATGTGAATAATTAAGAATTGAGTGTATGAGTGCTGAAGTAATCATAATCTTCACCCCATCTAAATAGATCCATTCATTAGCACACATCTTTGAGACAGCATTCATCATGTGTTTTAAGCAAGACATCTCTGTTCTGAGTGCAGTAGGAAAGGCACAGAACATTCATAATAGGTGGGATTGGACCACCATCGGGGACCAAATTATTTTCAAGATTAGGGATGTGATTTGCAAGGAGCACTACCAGGGAGCTAAGTGTTTATACTATACTTCCTTTGCTATCAATTCTTATTACAAAGGTTTGTCTAGTGAGATATTCCAAACTTGCCTAAAGGTCAAGGTAGTATCCAATGAGGCAACAAAGAAATTCAGCCTGGGGACTCTCCAACTAGTAGGTCAGCAGACATCAATAGTTTTACTTGGTGCAAGTCTGTCCATGGTCAGAGAGGAAAGCATAAAAATTGACTGATCTACCTTTCTCTGCAGTGTTCAAGTTAAGCCTTACAATCACTTTTATTCAGAGATTTCAATTTCTATATTCCTTCTTCAGACATTTAGTCACTATGTCATCCAATTTATAAATGTTAAAATTTAAGACCAGCTCTTATTCAGAGAAATCTTAGGGAACTCTATCCTGGATGACAAAATATCTGATTGCACTGTATTTTTTGCCCTAATGCAGTATAAGACAGCAAGCACCTCACAGTTAAAGTATTCACTGCATCGTACTCCCTAGATTCATTATAATAGTTTCTAACTCCTTAAAAATTCAGAGACTCTGAGGTTCTGTTAGCTTTATTGATGGAGCCATCTTTAAACCTATCGTTCTCATTAAATAGCTGCTTTGAATGGAAAGCTCTATTGGTGGAATGAAACCTTCACAGAGTCTACCTCCTTTCTTGTTTCAAAAGGTGGGCTTCAAAATACAGTAGTGTGGCCATCAGTTTCATTTTCTATCTAAGAGCAAAAGTCAAAGGTAATAAAGATTATATCCAAATTTTTCAGTGCATACAGAACCTAAAATTGGGACTGAATCTCCCTTATGTACACATTTTTTGTGTTCCTCTTAGTTGAATGGAATCTTATGGAAATTTTTACATATAATCAAGTGGAAAAGCAGAGACAGAGAGATTGTCCTGTTTCATCATATGCATTATTTTGCTGTCTATTCAATAGGATCAAGAGGAATGTTAAGGTTTATAATGGACTAATTTCCACAGTGATATTTTAAGAATCTCTGAGGTCGGACTCCAGTGACCATGGCTATGATAGAGACATATAACGGAGATTTGCTGTTCCTCTATGTTAACATTCTATGAATGTCTTAGTTGTACACCAAAAGGTTTTCTATAATTTCCAAAATTTCCACACAGCATCCTATTTTTCTGGTCTTCAAAATGAGAGGATTTGGAAGGCTGAAGGATCTCTGGACTGCTGAAAAATATGCAAGGCCAGTTTTTAAAGTTTCATTTATATTCTAGTCCACTTTCTCCTAAATCATTTTTTCACCATATTTTAAAGAAATTACACATTTTCAGAATGTTGACATTAAGGAAAGGTGAATCTCGCTCTAGTTCTAATAGGGCTTCTGGTCATAGTACAGTAATTTACTGTTTCGTTTTTGCTTTTTGAAACCTGCGTATAACAAAGCAGACCCTGAAGCACATTCCTCCCCAATTCTGGGTCAAAACAACAACTCCAGTTCAATTCATCATTTATTCATTAACCAGTCTTTACCTTTGTATCTTCTATAGCCCACATTCTTTCTTTGAACAAATTACATTTCTATAATTATTTGCCCCCCACATCTTTTATTTAACAAATACCTGTTAAATACCTCCAATGTAGAGGGTCTTGGTCAATGTGTTGGTAAGTGGTGAAAAATCTACTCTTTGAGAGCAAACTTTTAATTATCTCAAGGAGATATTGCTTGAATGCAGTCTCACTTATCTCTTTGATCACCACCCTCATCTACTTATTCTCATTATGACTCCGTGATCTCTAATGTGACCTCCTGGTATGCATTATGGTCTCTGACAATCTGCTGTTCATATTGCATGCATGATTAAGCCAACTGGAAATCAGATCTGACTTAAAATTGTTTAATGACTTCCCAATTCTCTGAAACAAAGAAAAATATCTTATGACATGGCTATAAAGATCTGCCTGATTAGTCAGAGCCTCAGCTGTGGCCTTGTTCTAAGTCTGTACTTGGTCACTGTTCCTACATACTGTGCTTCCTCTTGCTTTGCATCCTTAGAACTTGCTATTCCCATACCCTCACATGTATGCCCCCATCCCTCTGCCTCTTACCTCTAAACTCTGATACCTCCACTGTTTTACCCTCAGGGAAATTTATCAGGCCAAATCTTCATCTATTGGCTCTTATAGCTTTCTATTCTTCTCATAAAATCCTGGTCTACATTTGTTGACATGATCATTTAATTGATATACTTCCTCCATAGCATGATGAGTGTCATGAAGGCAGGAGCCTTGTTTTTTGCTATCATCCCAGGGTCTGCTCTGTAGCACTTCTCAGGCACCCCATATATACCTACTAATCAATGAATATGTTAGAACACCTTAAGGCTCACTTTGATGTTGAGTATGTGGGTTCAAGGAGGAAGGCAGGTATGACCCTCAGGAGGCATGTAAGTCTTTTGTATTTTATTCAGATTTACTTTATTATTATGCATTTTGAGGGAGTCTATCAATTTCATCAGTTTCAAAGAAGAGTGATTTACAAAGGTTAGTTAGAATTTCAGAGAGACTTTGAGATTTTATCTTTGTATATTTTATCACTATTTAAAATTGAGCTACTTGCAAAACCTTTATATCACCAGGAGCATGGCAGGTTATTTATGAAGGCCCAAAATGACTCTGCTTAGTGTTATATTAAGCACATGGCAAAGCGCTAGGAGTTGCTATCAGTTTGAATGAGGATTTAACCTGAGTTTGTTGTCCTGGTATTTTTCCTCTGAGGAGCAGCAGATACCTGGCCAGAAACAGGTGAGGATTACATTTCAGGGAGAGGATGATGGATTGAGACTCATTGCTGAGGTTCAGGGGTCTAGTGGGAATTTGTAGCTGCTGGAAGTTAATACAGAGTGACAGATTGCTGCTTTGAGTGAATTTTTTTTCTCACACAAACAAGCCTGTAATTAAAGCATTTTATGTTTATATAGTTGTCACATCCAATAATTTAAAATTATCTTAATTTAAAACAGCACTTAAGAAACTCTAATTAGACTGTTAATATTATGAATTTTCAAGTACTCATGTTCTCTTTCCCTGATTAAAATAAAGAGAAAAAATTTCCCCCACATCACCCAGCCAGCACCTGATTCTGGAGGTGATAGGTAACTTAAGGATGTGTTATAGTATTCTGTAGATGGAGGGAAAAGTCCTACATCAATTTTTCATTCACTTCAGGGAACAAATTATTCCCTGAAGTAACTTTGTTCATGTCAGAACATATGAGAGTTTTGTATAAGATATTTACAATTATCAGTAGCTTTCCAGAAGGTGCTCATGTTGACTTCCCCTGATTTCAAGGTTTGTATCCCTCAAACAATAAGGAGGAACAATAAAATCAACATTAAAAAATCAGAATGAGTTAGTTTCAATATTATGTTTTTAAATGAAAGTTGTAATAGATCTTATGTCTATGTACATGGAAAATAAGGTCTTTCTTTCTTGATTACAGCATCCAAAATAAATTCAGTTAGGCATCAGTTTAATTTCCATCACTTTGACTGCAAAAAGTTGTGCCAACTAAAGATGTTTCATGCTCTCCAAGTTGAGAATGAATGCCCCAGAACTTTTTCTTCAATTATTCTGAAGCACTTAATGCAAAAACAAATGGCATAGGTTATCACAGGGCTAGAAAAACAAGAGCTGGTAAAAAGAACCAACCACGATCATTAGGAAATCAGACAATAACAAATGTTGGCATAGCTGTTGTGAAAAGGAACCCTCTTGCATTGTTTGTGGGAATACAAACTAGTGTAACTGTTATGGAAGTCAGTGTAGAGAATTCTCAAAGAGCCGAAATTAGAAATTCCATAGGAGCCAGTTATTTCCCTGCTAAGTGTCTTCCTCAAAAACTTTAAGTCATCACACTACAGTGATACGTACATACCAATGTTTATAATAGCATAATTTGTAATAGCTAAGTCCTGGAAGCAGGCTGTATATACATCAACAGATGAATAGATAACAAAAAAATGTTATCTATAAATAATGAAATACTACTCGGCTATAAAGAATGACACATTTGAGATATTTATAGGAAAATGGTTATACCTGGAAAATTTTGAGTGAAATAAACCATATACACAAATTTAAATACCATATGGTATCTCTCATTTGAGTGAGGCAAAGTACAAAGAGAAAAAATGATAAAGGATAGACAAAAAAGAACAAGGATGAAGGCCCCGGCACCATATGCCAGGTGCATGCTCTGTCTAGCCACATGCTCCAGAGACTCTGGACTCCTCACAGTCAGACACAAGGTCCTGGTGGTGCCACACTCTGGGGTGCACTTCACCTACCTCCTGGGTCCCAAAGATTCTGAACTCGACCCAGCAAAGTACAAGGCCCCAGCACCACACCGTGGGGGTGTGTCTCTACTAGTCACTTGTGTTGTGGAGGTTCTGAACTCTACACAGCCAGGTTCTAGGCCCCAGCCACAAGCTCCAGGGGTGTGTCACTGCTAGCTGCAGGGAGGATACAAGCTTTGTCCAGCCCAGCGTCCCAGAGCAACCTAACAAAGTACATCAGGGGAACCCAGCCAGCCTCATAGGCCACAGAGCACAAGGATCTAGCTCCATAGTTTGGGGGTGTGCTTTGGATAGCTACATGGATACTGGAGGACTGAGATTCTACTCAGTGCAGTGTTCCAGTGCAATCCATCGGGAGGTTGCCTGGTCAGCCACACAGTTAGCAGAGGAAAATGACAAAATGAATGTGCAAGATGCAGTCTAAGTCCTCCAGCCCACTGAGAATAAACCCAAGATACACTGAAATGGAAGACACTGGGAATCACACAACTGAACTTTCTGAAATGGTAGCAACTAAAATAAAGAAACGACTCCATGAAGCTATAGAGGAAATCAGGTCAGAAATAATCTCTCAGATAAAAAATGAAATGACAAACATTACACCTGGCTTTAAACATTATGAAAGTCATGCTGTGTGTATCTAAAGAAGATCAAGATAAAAAAAATAGAAGAACATAAGAAAATGATGGAAACTTTGATTGAACAAACTAAGGCACAATTAGAATGCATGAAATGGATTCAAAGGGAGGTACAGGAAATTAAAAATTCCATGGAAAGTTGGCAAAACCAATTGAATGAAGCTGAAGATGGACTCTCAGACCTTGAAGACAGCATGGAAGCTTATGAGGACAAAAGAAAAGATCTCTTAAAAATAACAAGGAACCAGGAAAAAACAACTCAACAGCTGCAAGTTGATGCCAAGAAAAACAATATAAGATTAATAGGCATCAATGAAAAGGCAGGGGTCAATATGAATGACCTGTGAAGACTATTTGCAGAAATAATAACAGAAAATTTTCCAAACATGGGAAGAGAATCTGATATACACATAAGTGAGGCATACAGAATCCCAATTAACCATAACCAAAATAAATCTTCACCCAGACATATAATAATTAGGATATCAGAAATTCAGCACAAGAGCAGAGTACTAAAATACATCAGAGAAAAGAAACAGATCAGCTGTGAAGGATAGCCTATGAGAATCATGGCAGACTTCTCAACCCAAACCTTCAGGTCAAGAAGAACTTGGAGTGAAGTATTTCAAATCTTGAAAGAAAACAACTTTCAACGTAGATTGATGTATCCTGCAAAACTATCTTTAAAAATTGATGGAGAAATAAGATACTTCCATGACAAAGAACAACTGAAGAAATTTATGGCTGCCAAACCAACACTACAAAGAGTATTGAAAGACACTCTAGAAAGAGACAAAGATAGTCACAGTTACAAGAATAGCAGCAAAAGGAAACCACTAAGCAGGGCAAACGATTAAACAGAAAAAAGCAGAAAACCAACAACAGAAAGATAACATGACAGGAAAAAGTCAGTATGTATCAGTTATCAATCAATGTGAATGATCTCAACTCACCAACAAAAAGAAACAGATTGGCAGAGTGGGTTAAGAAACAAAATCCAACAATATGCCATGTAAAAGAAACACATTTCACTCAAAAGGAAACTCACAGACTAAAAATCGAAGGATGGAAAACAATACTCCATGCAATAGGAACCCAGAAAAAATCAGGGGTAGCTATTTTGTTTGCAGACAATGTGAACTTCAAACTGAAAATGATCAAAGGAAATAAAGAAAGTCACTACATACTTGTTAGGGGAAAACTTCAAGAGGAAGAGATTACAGTCATAAATATATATGCACCAAATATAGGAGCACCCAACTATGTAGGACAAATCTTAATAGATATGAAAAACCAAATAAACAGCAATACAGTTAAAATGGGGAACTTAACACCCCATTATCACAAAGAGACAGACCAACCAAACAAAAAATCAGCAAAGAAATAACAGAACTGATTCAAACTTGTGAACAAATGGACTTAGTAGATTTGGACTGAGTGTTCCGCCCATCAACATCAGAATACACATTCTTCTCAGCTGCACATGGGTCACTCTCTAAAATAGATCATATAATGGTCCACAAAACATGCTTAAGTAAATGCAAATAATTCCATGCATATTATCTGACCATACTACAATAAAACTGGAAATTAATGACAAAAAAACCCCACAAGAACCCCATAAACACATGGAAATTAAATAATACTCTCCTAAATAACCAATGGGTCACAGAAGAAATTAAACAATGTCTACAGTTGAATGAAAATGCAAATACAAATTACCGGAACTGTGGGACAGAATGAAAGTAGTCCTCAATGGGAAATTTATAGTATTAAACTCCCACATTAGAAAAATGGAAAGAACACACATAAACAACCTAATGCTGCACCTCAAAGTTCTAGAAAAAGAAGATCAAGTGAAGCCCAAAGCCCAAAGAATGGAGGAACTATAAACATCAGAGCAAAAATTAATGCAATTGAAACAAAGAAAACAATACAAAAATTAGTAGATCAAAGAGTTGGTTCTTTGAAAGAGTAAATAAAATTGATAAACACCTAGTCAATCCTATGAAAAAGAGGGAAGAAAAAACTCAGATTCATGCAATAAGAAATGAAAAGGGTGAAATCACTACTGACCCTGTGGAAATACAGAAGATCATCAACACCTACTTCCAAAAACATTACTCACATAGATTCGATAACAGAGAAGAAATGGACAGATTCCTAGAAATCTATTGATTACCAAAGCTGAATCAATAAGATGTAAAACTGCTGAATAACCCAATTTTAGCTAATGAAATTGAAAATGTAATTAGAATCCTACCAACAAAAAGAGCTCAGGTCCTGATGGATTCACTGCTGAATTCTGTAAGAAATTCAAGGAAGACTTAATGCCAAACTCCTTAAACTCTTAAATGAAACCAAAAGGGAAGCAAGTCTCCCTAACTCAATCCTGGAAGCAAATATTACCCTAATACCAAAACCAGAGAAAGACCCAACCAAAAAAGAAAATTATAGGCCAATCTCCTTAATGAACATTGATACCAAAATCCTCAATAAAATACTGGCAAATAGAATACAGAAAGTTATCAGAAAGATTATACACCATGATCAAGTGGGATTCATCCCAGGAATGCAGGGATGCTTCAACATATGCAAATCAATATATGTAATACACCATATCAACAAAACCAAGGACAAGAATCACATGATCATCTCAATAGATGCAGAAAAAACTTTTGACAAAATCCAACACTGATTCATGATTAAAACCTAACAGAAAGTAGGAATAAATGTTCTTTACCTCAACCTGATAAAAGCCATATATCATAAACCAACAGCCAACATCTTACTAAATGGAGAAAAACTGAAAACTTTCAACCTAAAATCAGGAACAAGACAAGGGCATCCATTATCACCACTCCTATTCAATATAATTCTTGAAACATTAGCCAGAGCAATTAGACAAGAGGAATGAATAAAAGGAATAAGGGTAGGAAAGGAAGAAGTTAAATTATCATTATTTGCAGATGATGATACTCTACATAGAAGACCCACAAAAATCCACTGAGAAACTTCTAGATGTAATAACCAAACTCAGTAATGCTGCTAGATACAAGATCAACACCCAAAAATCAATAGCATTCCTGTACACAAACAACAAAGTCACTGAGAGAGAAATAAGTGCAACCATACCCTTTGCTATAGCATCCAAAAAAATGAAATACTTAGGAATCAGTCTAACAAAGGATGTAAAAGATCTATACAGTGAAAATTACATTACTCTGAAAAAGGAAATTGAAGAGGATTTCAGAAAATGGAAAGATATTCCATATTCATGTATAGGAAGAACAAACATTGTGAAAATGGCCATTCTCCAAAAATTGTTATACAGATTTAATGCAATTCCAATGAAACTACCACTTGCCCACCTCACAGAGCTAGAGAAATCATCCCTAAAATTCATCTGGAACCAGAAGAGACCTAAAATAGCACAGGCAATTCTGGGCCACAAAGGTAAGACAGGAGGCATCATAATCCCTGACTTGAAACTATATTACAAAGCTACTGTGATAAAATTAGCATGGTACTGGAATCAAAACAGACCTGAAGATCAATGGAATAGATTAGAAGGTACAGCCACAGCTACAAACACACTCAGCCACCTCATCTTTGACAAAGGGGCCAAACATGTACATTGGAAGAAAGATAGCCTCTTTAACAAATGGTGCTGGAAAAACTGGCTTTTTGTATGCTGTAAACGAAAGCTAGATCCATGTCTATCACAATGCACTAAACTAAAGTCAAAATAGATCAAAGCTCTGATTATTAAAACAGAGACACTAAATCTGCTGGAAGACAAAGTAGGTAAAAATCTTGATAACCTAGGAGCACGCAGAGAGTTCATGAACAAATATCAAACTGCATGGGAAATACTCCCCAGAATCAACAACTGGGATCTTGTCTTATTAAAAGTTTTCGCATGTCAAGGGAAATCTCCAACAAAGTGAAAAGAAAACGCATGAATTGGGAAAATATCTTAATCAACTGTCCCTCAGACAAAGGACTTCTATCTAAAATATATAAAGGATTAAAAAAAATCATGACCCTAAAATGCAAGGATTCAATCCAAAAATGGGCATCTGAGATGAATACGCACTTTTCAGAAGAAGAAATATAAGTGGCAAATAAATATATGAAAAAATGTTCAACATAAATGGTCTTTTGAGAAAGGCAAATTAAAACAACACTGAGAGTCCATCTCACCTCAGAAAGAATAGCCAAGATAAAAATATCCACCAATAACAAATGCTGGAGGGGCTGTGAGGAAAAAGGAACTCCTCTTCACTGTTGATGGAAGTGTTGACTGGTACAGCTACTGTGGAAGTCAGTGTGGAGATTCCTCAAGAAGCTAGGATTAGAGATTCCATTTGACCCAGCTATCCTGCTTCTGGGCATTTTCCCAGAATTTAAAACTTCATACCACAGTGATACATGTGCACCCATGTTTATAGCAACCCAATTTGTAATAGCCAAATCTTGGAAACAACCCAAGTGCCCATCAATCAAGGAATGGATAAAAAAGATGTGGTATTTTTATACAATGGAGTACTATGCAGCTAACAAGAAAGATTGCATCAAGACTTTTATAAGTAAATGCATACGACTTGAGACCATACTCCTAAGTGAAATAAATAAAACTCATATGTGTAAATACCATGTCTCCCTAGTGTAAGAAACTGAAGTAATATATATGACCCAAAATGTACAATAGATACTGTGTAAGGGTAAGAAACTGCTCAAAGAGGAAAAATAATTGGGATGGGGAAAGGAGGAAAGAAGGAAGGGAAAAGGAAAAAGACATACATTTGTATGTATGTATACATAAGATAGTTAAAATGACTATACTACTAACATATTAGTTATTGGAAAAGAACAGTTAATACTCATATGATTAGATCAATTTTCATGTCTATATCTGTTAATCTAAACAACCCTTTTGAAGGTAATGATATGCAATATTTCAACCATTGTCAAATTCCTATCATGTTGCTTTGTAAAGGTATAGTGCTATTGTATTGGATTTGTTGTTGTTGTTGCTTGCTTATCTCTTTTGCTTTTTGTGTTTTCTGTGTTTTTTTATCTTAAATTAAAAGAAAATAACAAGGGGACAGATCTTTTTTTTTTTTTTAAGGGGACAGATCTTGTTCAGTAGGGAAATGGTCCAAAGGAACAAGGGTGAGGGTTGAGTTGGGAGGGAAGTGGAAATAAGAAGAATTAAAGATACACCATGTACAAGATCCTAATAACCCCAATTAATGTAAACACCATATGCCATAACAGAAGCTAAAATAATATCAATGAGTATGAAAAAATGGATTAGGAAAGCAGAGGAGGAGGAAGGATGGCAAGAGAAGGGGAAGGACATTAAAATAAAAGAAACAGGCTGTAATATGTACATGTAGTCACTCCCCAAGATGATCATAAACTGCATGAATGCAAGCATGTACTAATAAAATAAAATGTTATGCGGGCAAAAAGGCCCCCGCAAAACAGAAATCAACCAAGAGCCAGACACAAAAAGTGACATACGAAGTGTGGTAATATCATCTTCCTGGTACCAGGGAGCTCCTGTTACTGCTGGAAAGGCCCGTTAGATGGAAAGTGAGAGGGTTCTGGCTTTTGTTTTGGGCAATGGGTTTGCAAGTGCTTATTACATTATTAGAAATAACTAAACAAAGTGAGTCATCTTTGGACCAATGATTGTGTATCTTAAATTAGAGAAAAACTAAAACAACAACTAAGAGAACCAGATCAGAAGAAAATTCCAAATGAATGCTTTATGAATATCTTGAAACTGGAGCTTATGAATTTATCGGGAAATGAACTAGGAAGATTTTATTGTGCTGTTGTTGACATTCCTCCATAAGAAAGCACACTGATTCACTGAAGTTAAGAAAATAAAACTCAGAATTCAGAGGCTTAGCAAGAGAACAATGAGAGAAGATAAAAGCATCTTTTTCCAGAAGAATAATAGAGAATGAAAATTAAGGGATGCTCATCCTATTCTTCATGGTCAGGTCAAAATCTTGCTTCTTTAACTCAGATTCTTGCTCTAAAGAATTTAAAAAGTGTACAGGAGCAGAACACTATAATGAACTCCCACATGTACTCATTTCTTAGATTTTCAACAATATTATCTTATAGCTTTTCTATTCCTATGTGCCTTCTCTGGATTTTTGAAGCTTTTAGATAAATTAATTTTAAAAGTAAATATATCAGGTTAACTCTCTAAAGGATATGTATCTTCCTAAATATAATCACCATATCATTAATATGCAACTCTAAGTATTAATGATAATTCTTGAACAGCATTTAATAACGTCCAGGTGTTTATTATTTGATGGTTGTTTGAATTACTACCCAAACAAGGTCTCTTTCCTCTTTACGTGTTTCTCCTCATCTCTTTTTAAATCTGCATTTTAATTTTTTGTTGAAGCTATGTCACTTATCATCTAGAATTTTCCAGTGATGTGTGCTGTGCTCATTATATCCGTGTTATGTTATATAACTTTTGTTTTTGTCTTCTGAATGTCCTCAATATTGGTTGTTCGATTAGAGGATTAGTTCTATTCAAGTTTGATGTTTTTTCACATTGCTTTATAGGCAGTGTCCTTCCAGCAAGAACAACATATTGTCTGGTTGTTTTTGCTTTTATAATGCTTACAATCATTAATGATATTAGCTAATTCATTAAATTTTATAAAATAATATTTGGATTGATCTTTTTATCAATTGGAATGACTCTGTGAGAAAATTTCCTTTATCAATTATGATTATCATTTTTTTTTTTTGGTACTGGGGATTGAACTCACAGGTACCAAAACATTTACCAGGGAAACACTTGAGCTGCTGAGCTAAACCCCCCGCAATTATGATTATCTTGAAGTACATTTTATATAAGAAAATGGCATAAGTGCTTAATTCTCATTTTTTTCTTAATGATTACCAATATTTTGAGTTGGATCCTGAACATCCTTTTAAACGGAATTAGTGAGATATTTAGTATCAAATTAGATTTATGAATTCAAAAATATTTGATAGGTTTCAATTCATTGGAATTATTACCCTTATTGTCACTTGAATTACTCCACCTTTAGCCAGTAGAAGCATATGTAATGGTACTCCTGAGTCCTTTGGATAGTATCTTAATAGTCTTTGGCAACTATCTTATTTTATGCCTTAATGCTTTATTTTAATCTCATCTTACTCAGAATCAGCCATTTCTTTTTTTCTTTTTTTTTTCTTTTAATTTTTCTTTTTTTTATAATGGGGATCGAACTCACGACCTCATGCTTGCCAGGCAGGCATGTGTTTGGCTGAACTAAATCCCCGGCTCAGCCATTTCTTTAAGGAGCCTTCTTGGAGCAAGAAATAGTATTTAGATAACATAGTCTAGGCCAGTGATGGCAAACCTTTTAGAGCTTTCAATTACACACAGCCTGTGCGGCACACATACCATAGGTTCGCCACACTGGCCAGGCACCAGGAATGCTTGCTCTTGTCTACTGGGCTGCTCATGTCTTGTATATTTTCTCCGAGAATGTTGTGATTTTTATTTAAATTGAAACTCCCAGTTCTACTTCAGGACTATATATATTTTTGTTGTTGTTGCTCGTTTGTTTTGGTACTGGGAATTGAACTCACAACCTCAGGCTTGCCAGGCAGGTGCTGTGCCCGCTGAGCTATATTCCCGGCCCCTGAATGTATGGTTTTTAACTTTATCTCATTGAACTGCACCTCTGTCTCCTTTTGATCATGCCTAAAATCCCATCTCTCAAAGATTATAACCATCTTATTCTTTTGGTTTGTCTGACACTGCACACTCAGTAGTTTTAGAAAAACAATACCGATGATTAATAAAAACTGTTGAAACCGTCT
This sequence comes from Dasyprocta punctata, assembly GCA_004363535.1. Lineage (NCBI taxonomy): Eukaryota > Metazoa > Chordata > Mammalia > Rodentia > Dasyproctidae > Dasyprocta > Dasyprocta punctata. The sequence continues at coordinate 19,892 of RJWM01007381.1, forward strand.
TGTACTTCTTTTTGACCCTAGGGTATATGTCACTAGGATGATACAGTATATAGTCAAATTACTTATTTTTAAGTTGTAATATAATTTCTCAATGTGGTTTTACCATGTAGTTCATAGGCTCATTTACTTCGTGTCAGTATTGAATTGATATCATGTGGGTCTTGTAACTGTTGCTTGTTTGTTTTCATCTGCTCTTATTTTGGGGTTCGTTTTGTCATTGAGCTTTAGTGTCCATGGCATTTAAAAAATGCTAGTTGTTTTGCATTTGTCAATATCTACTAAAGCCAAGTATATGCATGTATTACAATCTAGCAACTCCAGTCCTAGTTATGCATACAACAGAAAGGGATACCTATGTTCATCAAAAGACGCATACTAAAAGACAGATAGCTAAAGCATGATACTGCTGAAATTGCCATCCACAGTATAATGAATAAGTCATGGTATGTGTACTTGGATTATTATATAGCAATGAGAATAAATTCTCTTCAACTATACAAAATAATTGAGATGAATCTCACAAACACAGTTTCAAGAGAAGACCCAACAGATCACGTGTTGTACAATTTCATTTATATAGAGTATGAAAAATATACTACGAGAGGTCAGAATACTTCTTGGGGGCAGTGTCTGGAAAGAGGCACAAGGGGAGCTCCTGTGGGTGTTGGTAATATCTACTTCCTGCTATGGATGTTGCTTCTATAAGCAGGCTCAGTTTGTGAACATTTATTAATCTGGATGCTTAAGTAGTTACATATATATTATCAGTGAAAGAAAAGATAAAAATATCTACTTGACAGCTATCTTTATAGCTGTGTCATTTGAACCTACTTTGCTAATTTGAGCATTATAAAGAATGATGGTGGAAATGAACTATGAAATATTAAATAAAAAATACCATATGCATAGTGCTACTTAAGTGAGGAATGCAGGGTATTTAGGGTTGAGTGTCTCATTCGGTTCTAATGGGGGCTGGTTTTACACTGTGGTGGGAGCACATGTAGGGATAAGCAGTCACATCTCCAGCAGGAGGCAAAGAGAATGGGAAGTTCAGGGCTTGCTCCTTTTATAGTAACCTCCCTGTGAGAACTCAAGGGATCACACCGGAACTACCTTCTGAGAACACAGCCCCTAGGAGCCAAGGACCTTTCACTAGGCCCTGCCTCCCAAACACTCCACCCCTGTCAGCAGTCTTTTTTGGCAAACCAAGACTTCAGTTGCAATGGATGCTTGGGGGATGTTGATACCACACCTGAACCATAGCAGGGAGCCAGTCTTTTTTCCTGTCAAGCTGTTTTCTAGTTGCTTATTGGCTCCTGCTTCCCTTCATAACTCCCCACACCCCACCCTGTCTTCAACGCTATACTAATTCATGTTCTTAACCATTCTTATCACTAACAGAAGCATCAATGCCTTTATATTTATCTATTAATTACATTTCTCCTTGCTGAAATGTAACCACCACGAGACTGGGGACTTTGCTGTCTTAAACTCCATTATATTCCCAGTTGACGGATAAGAGTTGGAAGATGAATGTGGGGAACCACTCAGACTGCTTCAAAGCTCAGGGGCACCTAAGCACACCTGAGGACATGGCCCTGCTTGTCTAGTGCAGGCACACAGTGGGACACAGTTATGTAACCATGACTTAGCATAGGTAAATGCGAATGTGTTGATTAGGACACTTTGTAAGAATGTAAGTATGAGGTAACAACCTGTATAAGAATTACACAATAAAGATACAGGCTGCTGTTGCTCTCTGCTCTGCTTCATGCTATCTGCTATTGTTGCTGATGTCTTACACACGTGCATTCTTTAACCTGGGGACCTTACTCGTGAAAATCTCTCTTGGGCCCCCCTGAGCAGGTTGACAGTGAAACATGTGATAAACCAATGTAGGATCTTGAGACCAGCACCATCTCCTGGAGTGGGGGTGGAGGGTGGCTGAGATTTTCCTCTGAGCAAGGCAGGTCATAAACTCCCCCAGGATTTGTGTGGCTGTGGCCTGAGACTCTCCTAGGTAGGATTTGGAGAGCATTCTGATTTGTTAAAAGTCTCGAGTGTGAGTAAAGCTTGCCTAAAAATGTTACACAGGGAGAAATGTATCTGTAGTCAGCCTACAAGCCCTTAAAAAGAGCCCTGCCTGCCGTCTTTATTTGTGTTAAGCTTTTCACATATTAAAGTGATGCTTGTGAGTGCAGGAGTAGCTGTTGCTTATCATATACTGTATATCAGAAGCGTGGTAATGACAGGGAACATTCCATACCTGTCTTTGATTACTTGGGTTAGTTTAACCTCAATTAAGAAAATAGAGCATTCACCTGATGAATGAAGGTGGGCAGATGGAGCTGACACAGCTGTCTAGGATGCCAGGTGGAGGGAGGAAATTTAGACCCAAGTGAGAGTAACATCTTCTCAGATGGCAAATGTGCCATCTGCTCCTCCATCATTGTGTTTTAAAGGAGATGCCTTAACTCTTTCAGGGACCAGCTTTCCAGAACAACCATTGGAATTCAAGGAAACCAAAAGAGTATGAATGGATTTAAAAAGAGGAGGCTATTCCCTACCCACTGATGAGAGCAGAAAAAATCAGTAGTGTGTGCATGTTGCATATTATCAAAGCTTACTTGAAATTTGTGAGGACTACAGTATGAGTTGCCTCTTTTGCAGATAGAAGTTAATTCAGCTAAGTCAAAGACTAGATGTGTGTGATGTAAAACACCAGGTGGTGTTCAGTTAATTCCAGAGAAAATGAACAAATGTCATCCACTTTTCATTTTGTTCTGTTGCTATGTGTTGATACTCAGCCATTTGGAGTGGAATGAACCACCTGAACAAATAAATTAACACATATTTAGCTAGTCCATTTTACTTTTTTGTGTCACCTGCTATTTCATTCAGCAAATTGTTTGAGTATCCAAATAAAACTTTGTGCTAGGAACTATTAACTTTACAGAGAGACATAGAGGTTACTGTTTATCACAAATTTGACGTCCCTGAGGAATCAAACACATGGATAAATAACCAACACATTGTCAGATTGTTGCAAATCTTATAAATGTTCATTCCCTTTGTGCATTTTGGGGTTGTCTGAATATGAGCTAGAGTAAGATACAAATTCTATTCTTCTTAAATTATCTCACTCCCAAGTTCCTTGATCTCAGATAAAAAAATATCAGGACAGTGAACCGATCAGTGGCCCAAATGATATCAGTTAGGGTGGGAGACGGCCTCTGTGACTAATATGTGAGGTTCTAGAAGCAAATTAGTCCCTTCCAACATGTGACTTCAAGGCTGATCTGGGGCCTGCATGCTATGCGTCAGAATCAAGCAGCCTGGTTCACTATAACCATAAAGAACTACTGCCAGGCTTCCCGCCTTGGGATGACTTTCTACTTGGTTTGTACAGCCCTTACATTCTCTCTTTGCTTTGTTTTCTGCTCACATGTGTGGTAGGTATTACCTGTGCTTTGGTCACAGAGGTGGTTTTTAAAATCTTTTTCCAGTTGTCAGATTGAGCACTGAGCCAACAATAAATCCCCTTTTAGGCAGAAATATGGATGCAGTCTTACCTTCTAGGGAGCACTTTTAAATCATCCTCCTGTCAAGAACAGATCTAGGGTTGACTATCTTATTTTTTTTGTACTTTCATCTGAGCCATATTTAAGAAGCCAAAATTTTTATAGATATAAAAGAATAGTAATAGCTGAGGCCCACACTCTTTTTGGTATTCCTTAGTTCTCTAATGTGGGAAGCATCACAGAGCAATAGTGACATTAAAACAGATCCACGTGATTGTTGTAGCTGAGTGAACCAGAGTCTATTAGCATCTCAGAGCTATAGCTCTTGAACCACAAGGCTGTGTGTTGCCTACCCTTGATTTGCCACCAGAATGTGACTGGTGGGCTGCCTTGAGCTGGATATTTGGCCAAAGTTAAGAAAATGCTACTGTTTCTTTTGGAAACTAGAATGTTCAAACTTCAGTGAGTATCAGAACTGCCTGAAGGGCCGCTTAAAACAGTGATTGCATTGTCTTATCCCAGAGATCAGATTCAATTTGATCTGAGATGAGGTCTGAGAATTTCTGTGTCTAACAAATGTTGATGCTACTGGTCTGTGGATTGCATTTTGATAACCATTAGTATTTACTAAATAGCTCACCATGAAGCTTGGTATCATTTGGTTTATTTTCTATTTTCCCATATTCATAACAATGTACTTTGAGTGCCCACTACATGCAAGGCCTCATGGTACCTGGTGTTCTAGCTTATTGATTGTATTTAAAGGACATAGTTTTTATTTTTTGTATCATTTATCATGTTACTAGGTAATCAGTTCATGCTCATTAATTGGTATGAACCAGTGCAATTGACTTATGTTGTCTTGCTGAACATAGTCTACACGCAAACATGGTGATTTTGATTATGAACACAGGTTGGAGTCTTGACCTCTCTGATTATTTTGTGAGAATGGACAACCTTACCCTTGTTATGTCAGTATCATTTTTCAAGCAATTCAGTAAACATGGCATGAGAGTTGCTCAATTTCATGTCCTTGGTTATCTGCAGTCAAATGCACTGAAAAACTTTAAGGATGATTAGACTTAGTTCTTAATTAAAAGACATTTTGACTTTACATATGTATTAGTGAATGTGAATTGAAAACCCTTTAGACTACATTTAAATAATTAGGTAAAGAGGCTCTGAGATTTTAGTTTTGTCCTGATGCTTCTTGCCCAAAGGTGAATTGTACTTGAGAGTATTGATTTTTTAACAATTTTGTAGCAAAAAGAATGTATAGGACATTAGAAAAACATCAGCAAGAAGCACAAATGTTATGTATGCTATATTATTTTTAATAGAATAATTCACAGTAAAGATGAAATCTGAAAATGACCCTGTGAAAGCTACTTTTCACTCAAAATTCTTTTTCTTTAACTACCTTAACTAATTTTTTATATACATAGGCATAAACATAAACATAGATTTTCCTTCAGTTTGTTACACAAGTGCAACAATACGACGGTTACATATGTGTGACTTATTTATTTCACTAAGTATATTTTCACGATGCATCCATTTAAGTATGAAAGTGTCTAGTTTACCATTCTTTACAGCTGAGTAGTATTCCATTATATAGAAATACTACATCTTTTTTTGTCCATTCCTCAGTCATGGGTCATTTAGGTTGTTTCCAAGATCTGGCTATTATGAACTGTACAGCTATAAACATAGGTGCACATATATTGCTGTGGTAAGATGTTTTTAGTTCTTTTGGGAAGATAACCAGAAGGGGAAGAGCTGGGTCAAATGGGACCTCCAATCCTAGCTTTTTGAGGAATCTCCACACTGACTTCCACAGTGGTTGCACTAGCCTGCATTCTCATCAACAGCGGAGAAGGGTTCTTTTTTCTCCACAGCCCCTCCAGCGTTTGTTATTGGTTGACTTCTTAATACTAGTCATTCTTTCTGGGGTAAGGTGGAATCTCAGTGTTGTTTTCATTTGTGTCTCTCGAATGATCTGTGCTGTTGAACATTTTTTCACATATTTATTTGCTGTTTGCACTTCTTCATCTGAGAAGTGCATGTTCATCTCAGATGCCCATTTTAGGATTGGGTCTTTATATCCTGGAGTACTGCTTTTTTAAAGTTCTTTATACATTCTTGATAGTAATCCTTTATCTGAGGGACAACTGGCAAACATTTTTTCCCACATTGTGCATTGTCTCTTCACTCTGTTGGTGGTTTCACTTGTTGTGCAAAAGCTTTTCAATAGGATGAGATCCTATTTTTTGATTCTTTGTGATAGTTCCTGTGCAATCTAGTTTTTATTCATAAAATCTTCACCTACACCAGTGTCTTCAAGAGTTTTAGCTACTCTATCTTCCAGCAGATTTAATGTTTCTGTTTTAATATTGAGATCGTTAATCCATTCAGATTTTAACTTAGTATATGGTGAAAGATATAGGTCCAGTTTTAATCTTTGGCATGTGGAAAGCCAGTTTTTCCAATACCATTTATTAAAGAAGCTATCTTTCTTCCAATGAATGTGTTTGGCACCTTTGTCAAAGATAAGGTAGCTTAGAGTGTCTGCAGTTATTTCTACATCTTTTAATCTATTCCACTGATCTTTAGGTCTATTTTTTGCCAGTACCACACTGTTTTTATCACAGTAGCTTTATAGTATAATTTCAAGTCAGGAATTGTGATGCCCCGTCTTGTCTTTGTTGCCCAGGATCACCTTTGATATTCTAGGTATCTTCTGGTTCCAGATGAATTTTAATACTGTTTTCTCTAATTCTGTGAGGTATGCTATTGGAATTTTGATTGGCATTGCACTGAATCTATATAACAATTTTGGGAGGATGGTCATTTTCACTATATTGATTCTTTCTACCCAAGAGCATGGGATATCTCTCCATTTTCTAATATCCTCTTCTGTCTTCTTTTTCAGAGTACTATAGTTTTCAGAGTAAATGTTTTACATCTTGCATTAGATTGATTCCTAAGTATTTCAGTTTTTGGATACTATTATAAAAGGTATTGTTTCCCAGATTTCTCTCTCAGTGAGATTGTTATTTGTGTACAAGAAGGCTATTGATTTTTGAGTATTGACTTTGTAACCAGCTACATTACTAAATCTTCTTATTAAATCTAGAAGTCTTTTGGTGGAATTTTTGGGATCTTCTAGGTAGAGTATCATGTCATCTGCAAATAATGCTAACTTAACTTCTTCCTTTCCTATCTTTATTCCTTTTATTTCTTTCTCTTGTCTAATTGATCTGACTAAAGTTTCCAGAACTATGTTAAATAAGAGTGGAGACAGTGGACATCCTTGTATTGTTCCTGATTTTAAAGTGAAAACTTTCAGTTTTTGTCCATTTAGTGTGATGTTGGCTGTTGGTTTGTCATAGATGACTTTTATCAGATTGAGATAGAGACCATCTATTACAATTTTTTGTAGAGTTTTTATCATGAATAGGTGCTGGACTTTGTCAAAAGCTTTTTCTGCATCTATTGAGATAATCATATGATTTATCCTTGGCTCTGTTAATGTGATATATTACATTTATGGATTTATATATGTCGAACCATCCCTGCATCACTGGGATGAATCCCACTTGATCATGGTGTACAATCTTTTTGACGATTTGCTGCGATCTGTTTGCCTGTATCCTTATTGAGGATTTTTGTATCAATGTTCATTAGGGATACTGGCCTGTAATTCGCTTTCTTAGTTGGGTCCTTCTCTGGTTTTGGAATCAGAGTAATGCTTGCTTCCAGGAATGAATTTGGGAGTATTGTTTCCCTTTCAATTTCATTAAAGAGTGTGAGAAGTAATGGTGTTACGTCTTCACTAAATTTCTTGTAGAATTCAGCAGTGAATTCATCAGGGCCTGGGCTTTTCTTTGTTGATAGGTTTTTAATTGCATCTTTAATTTCACTTATTGATATTGTGTTGTTTAGGATTTTTATATCTTCTTGATTCAACTTTGGTAATTCATATGTAGTATTGATCTTGTTTTATTGGAATGCTAAGTATGTTGCTATGGGATATTTTGTCTCCACAAAGGGACAATGAGTTAGAAGTTTGTAAAATTGTAGAACACTAGCTACTTCCTAGAAACTATTTTTGTTCTAGTGTTGTTTAAGAATTAAAGTGAGTTTCTTGAAAGGTTTTCAACTAATTTTCTCTTATAACCTAAAATTTTTGGCTACTTTCATTACAATAATTAAAAACAAATCTTATTCACTTTATGGATAGAAATTGTACATCATATGCATTTTTGTAATATAAAATAATTAAAGTTTATTTGAAAAAATTTAAAAAGATAAATCACAAAGCTTCCTATTTACAAAATATAAACACTCAACAGTTTTTCCCCACCATTTAATATTTAACATGTTCAAATGTATGCAAAAGAATATCTATATTTGTTGGGAATATGCTGTGAAAAAAACCTTTTTATTTAATTTTATTCCACATTGGTTCAAACTCTGTGGAGAGCAGCCTCTGGCTTTTTCTTCAGCTCTGCAATTTTTTCCATTCAAATTGGGACTACTCTTTGATCTTCTAGAATTCTACAAGGGAATAAATATACATGTAGATGAAAAAGAACATATGAATAAAATATATTAGACTTTCTCAAGCCTTTGACAATATTTGCATTAAAGACATTAAAAGTCGAGTCACTGTGCCACTGCTTACATTATTCTGTCTAGGGTGGCAACCAGCTTAAAATACAGTAAAATAATAAGGAGACATTTCTCTGAGGAAAAAGACATGATAACTCATAGGAATCAATTCTAGGAAAATTAGAGGTAATGGTCTCTAAAGTCAGTGGGTAAGCTTTGAAGGTAACAAACTTGCTCTTTCAGATTCTTAGTTGGTTTGGGTAATTTAAAACCACTTTTTTGTTCAGAAAATTGTGTGGATACTTATAAAGGACTATATTTTGGGATGAATTCTCACATCTCATTCCTAGAAAATCCTTTGTTAAATGAAATTAAACTGGGGCCTATGCTGTGGACCATTGTGAATATATGACAAGGGGATAGAGTATGTAGTATTTCTCAAATATACTTAATCATTGAAACTTTGAGAAACTAGAGATATGGACACAATTTTGAAAATTTTGATATACATTATTGGGGCTGTTATGATTCTGAGACATCATTATATGAGACAGTTTAGTTATGTAGCTTATCAGTAGGCAACTAGCGAGGGACAGGTACTAAAATGGAGTCAGGTTGGTCAGCCTTAGAGAGAAAATAAAATGTGCACCAGGTTAAGAATTAACTCAAACTGTAGAGATTGCTAAACTCAGGAATGCAAATGCAAACAAGGGGAAATGATAGGAGTCAGAATAAGGAAGAGGGATTAGGATTGTGACCCAAAAGAAGTTCCTTAAATGAATGAAATTCATAAAGCAAACAACACCTCCCTACATCTGGGTTGGGTTTTGAGGAATTTAAAGCCACTAAATAATCAGTTTTCTTTTGAACTCTGTATTAGAAAGCTTAATAACCTAACTGGTTATTTTAAACCCATGGAGCCACATTGGGCTGATTCCCACACTGTGCTTAACTATCAAGGATTCTTCTGCGAAGAGTTTGTTCATTTTACCTGCCCATTTTTTGATTGGATGTTTTATTTGGAGATGATATAATTTTTTGAGTTCTTTTCAATTTATTGCCAATGAACAGTTGAAAATAAAATGAGTTACTACTAAGAATCACACACAAATAATAGGCATTACCTACTGTACACTGAGTACAACCAGGTTAAGGATGGTCACCCTACTAATGACCTCTGTAGCTTTAGAGTCTATAGACAATTTTAACTCTCATTTTAATTTTTTAATGGTCACCATGAAATATATTGATATTTCCTTCTTTGGTATAAGATTCACCACTACCCATCTATTATTGATTGATGACCACTCTCAGGGATGTTAATTCCCTGGAGGATCTTATTGGCCTTCCTGCATTCAGGGAAGTCTTCAGTTGCTGATACTTGTCCCCTGTGAGTCAAATACAGAGTTTCAAGTACAAGGGCATGGGCTTTGGCAACATCTGTTACAGCCAACTATCGAGATAAGTCAGGATAGTCTTCTAGTGTGAATGACTTTGAACTTCTTGAACATGACGTGGCCAAAGAAGTTTAGTTGATTACATCTAAGGAAGGATTTGAAAAATTCTCAAATGTGTGTGGATGTCCTCAAATAAGGTACATGACCACAGCATAGTAAATCTCTATAGGAAATAAGGTTAAATGAGTTTCCTATAGAATCATCACAGTAGCACAGGTGCCTGAAATCTAAATAGTTGATCTTAATGAGGAATTTAATGTACACATTGACATCTGTGACAGAGGACTGGAAAACTCCACAGCTGCTGTCAGACTGGTCACACTTCAGCATATAGTCACTAATACTCTGCCTTTCTAGATGTTATTTTGCAAAAGATCTCTCAAAGGAGCCCAAAGCTTGTATGAGGCCAGTCATTCCTAGCTCAGTATTTTTTTTATTTATTTAAGAGAAAACGGACACAGAAAAGAAAAGCAAAAATCAAAAGAGACAAACAAACAATGACAACAAATCCGATACAATAATATTATAGGTTTACAAAGTGAGATGATTGGAATTTGACAGTGGTTGTAATATTGTATATATTTACCTTCAAAGGGGTTGTTTAGATTAACAGATAAAGACATGTAAAATTGATCTAATCATATAAGTATTAACCGTTCTTTTTCAATAACTAATGCATTTAGTAGTATAGTCATTTTAACTATCTTATGTGTACCTATATGCAAATTTATGTCTTTTTCCTTTTCCCTTCTTTCTTTCCTCCTTTCCCCTTATAATACTTCTTGTTATCTTCAAAATAACTGCCCATACCATCAGGCACAATACAATCAAACAAAATAGTACAGGATAAAACCAATGAAAAACAAAATAATGGAAGCAATACATAGTAAAACAACACTGATTACTATAATGCCTCATGTTATCTTCTAAGCAGTTGCTTATATCATCAGTCATAATACAATCAAACAAACCAAAATAGGATAAAATCACGCAAAACAAAACAATGAAAGCAATATAGGGTTTCAAAACAAGGTGATCAGATATCAATAATGGCTACCATAATGTATTTTATTATCTTTGAAATAGCTGTCTATGCCATCAAATATAATAAAATTAGGCAAACTGAAATAGAATAAGACCAAACTAAATAGCTCAATGAAAACAGTACAGGATTCAAATCCTGATGATAGATTAACAGTGGCCACTGCCTGCCCTTTTTAGACACTTCCTCTCCTTTCGTTTTTATAATATGTATAATGTATTCTGAATCCTACTAACTCCTTCAGTTTTTTTTTTTTTTAACTAGGGAGATAACATGATGTTCACCCATGTGGCTCTGGGCCATTTCATCCATGAACATGATCTTAAGTTGTATTCATTTACCTATAAGAGGCTTGAGGTTATTTTTCTTTATAGCTGAGTAACTTTCCATTGGATAAAAATGCCATATCTTTCTTGTCCACTATGTAGATAATGGGCAAGCTACCCCCACTTCTTTCTGGTTCCCTGTCACATAGAGCATTGTTCTCTCTCTTTTGACTTTGTCTATGAGCCCCCTTTCGAGTTAAATGTGTTTGTTGTATAAAGTATATTGATGGATTGTGTCTCCTGAACCACTCTGCCTGTGTTTCTTTCCATTGGTGGATTGAGGCCATCTACATTAATGGTTGAGGCTAACATGTACTGCCTCATCTCTGCCATGCCACTTTCCTGCCATTGGCTGCCCACTTTTCCTCTCTACTCAGTTGTGTGCCCCGGTGGGTGATATCCCTCTGCCACTGTTTCTGGAGCTGTGGTCTTTTTTCATCTCTCTCTAAAATGTCCTTCAGTATTCTTTGTAGGGTTGGCTTGGTGGTTATAAATTCCTTCAGTTGTTCTTTGTCATGGAAGTATCCTGTTTCTCTGTTAATTTTGAAAGATAGTTTTGCTGGGTACCTCAATCTGGGTTTGAAGTTGTTTTCTTTCAGGGCTTGAAATACTTCACTCCAAGCTCTTCTTGACCTGATGGTTTGGGTTGAGAAGTCTGTTGTGATTCTGATGGGTTTTCCTTTGTAGGTGATCTGTTTCTTTTCTCTAACAGCTTTTAATATTCTGTTCTTGTGTTGAATTTCTGGGATCTTGATTATTATATGTCTGGAGGTAGATTTATTTTGGTTATGGTTAGCTGGAGTTCTATATGCTTCACTTATCTGAAAGTCACTTCCTTTTCCCATGCTTGTGAAGTTTTCTAAAATTATTTCTATAAATAGGCTTTTAATTTCCTTTGTACTGACCCCTGCTTTTTCACTCACACCTTTTATTCTTAAGTTATGCTTCTTTGGGTTGCCTTGCAGTCATTGTATTGTTACTTCCAGGTTCCTTGTTATTTTTAAGAGATCTTTCCTTTCATGATCACAAGTTGCAAAACTGTCTTCAAGGTTTGAAAGTCTATCTTTAGTTTCTTTCAAGTGATTTTTCCAACTTTCATTGGAGTTTTTAATTTCCTGGTTATCTCTTTGAGTCTGTTCCATGTATTCTAAATCTTTTTTGTATTGTTTATTCAAGGTTTCCCTCATTTTCCTATGCTCCATTTTTTCATCTATGTCTCCTTTAGAATTGCCTAGCAATTCTTTTATTATGTTTTTCATTGCTTCTTTTAGTTAAGTTAGTATTTCTGTTCTAATGTCTTTTATAGCCTCTTGAAGTTGTTTCTTTACTTCAGTTGCCATCACCTTAGAAACTTCAGTTGTGGGACTCCCAATCTCTTCTGCGTTTGCATCTCCTGGACTTGCTCTTCTTGAACTGGAGGCCAGAGACTGCCTTTTGCTTCTTTGTCTTGACATATTCCTGGGTTCTTCTGGGCAAATGGGTATGGGAACCCAGGCACTCCTTGTATTGGCTGCAATTTCTCTGAAGTGAGACTGGTTCTTCTAGCCAGTGCTGATTATGGATATCTGATGGTTGCCACGGGGAGCGCTGTTACAGCGCCATCTGCTGCCTTTCTCCAGCCTGCCTTGGCTCCCCGATGGCTGGTGGGGTGTGCGCAGGGGCCGGCTGGTGGCTGTGAACCTGAGTTGGTCACCCGCGGACTCTCCACCAACACCCCTTGAGTGCATGCAGAGCCACCATCTCCAGACCAAGCTGGTCACCCACAGGGACCCACCAAGATGGTTCCCAGTATACAGGCAGGGGCAAGGCTCAGCCTGAGCAACTTCCATGGGTCTGTGCCCAGCTAGGAGTCCCCAGCCCTACTCCAAGATGTCTCCCCACCAATCTCCCTCTCACATGGGAGGGTGAGGACCTCTGCACTCACAGTTCTCTGGGTCTGCTCCCCCTGTCCACTGCCACTCTCCTCCAATGCTGCCTCTCTTGGCAGAGGCCTCTGGGGTCACTGCCACCATGGCTCCTTGATCATGTGTCCCCAGGTTCCAACAGGTCGTCTCACACAGTGGGCCTGGCTCTGGGCATAGGCACTGCTGGCTACTACCGTCTTTGTTTAAGTGTTTCTTTTTACTCTTCCTGTGGGCTTCAATTCTTGCTTTGGATTCTTCCTGTGTCCAGAGGACCCACTTCCTTCCTTCTTGTCTTCCCCATGTTGCTATATTCCAGCATCTGGACAGTATCTCTCAGGGATGCTGTTTATTCTGCTGCTTACCGTTCCACCATCTTGTCTGTCCTCCCTCTAGCTCAGTATTTTATTTTCTCTACTTGTTTTCCAACTTTCCCAGCTTGGCTTTTAGCTGATGTTCCAAACTGCTAGCATTGCCTACTGTGAGAAAGAAATACTGTCAGTGTTTAGCCTTGATCCTATTTCATGTTGTCTTAATGACTTTCCTGTTATTAGAACAAAATGTCTGACACCTACAACTTAAAGGGAGAGAGGCTTATTTTGGCTATAGTTTCAGCCCATGGTCAGCTGATTCCAAGACAGAAATGGTGTGGTGGAAGGGCGTGACAGAGGACAACTCTCATCCTGTGGCAGTCAAGAAATGGCCAGAGAAGAGCTGAGGATAGGAAAATACTTTTCCAAGTCATGTTCTTCATTGTCACATCTTCAACCAGGCTCCACCTCCCAAGAGCTCACTAACTTACTAAGTTCATCAATGAAGAAATACTGATGAGTACAGTGCCGCAGCATCCAATCACCTTCCAAGCACATAAAACTTTGGGGGAATGTTTTAGACCTAAATAATAACACTGTCTACAAAAAAAGGAAAAACACCGTAATTGTACCAAGTTTACCCTCAAGTATCTTGATGACCATGTCATTTTCAGACTATTCCCTACTATAGCATGGTGTCAGGAGCAGAGGAATCACTGCTAACCTAGCAGCAAAGTGTAGCTGTAGAAGCCTGGGCTCGGTGGTTAGAAATAGTGAATTTTTTTGATACTGTGGAATAATCACACCTAGGTTACATACTCGGGCCTTTAAAGTTTTCTTTTCTTTTTTTAAATTTTGTGATAGGGTCTCATTAAGTTGCTAAATTGCTGGGCTGGGCTTGAATTTGTGATTCTTCTGCTTCAGCCTCCCACAGTTCTGGGATTACAGGCATGAGTCACCATGCCTGAGTCAGAGTGGATTTAAATCATTCCTGTCTACTTATCAACTTCTCAGATCCACATGAGTTAACCTTAAATTCCTATCTGTAGAGCAGACCCACCAAGATTCAACTAACTGGTATGTTAATAATAACAATAAAAGAAGTAATTAGTAAGAGTGACATTTTGCCTAAATGAGGGCTCTTTGGTTTCAGTTCTATCTTGCTAGGTAATTAAACCAGGTACAGAAGAAAGAGTTCTGTCCTTCAACAATCATGCCTGTGAGATCAGGAGAAGTTAAGTGCTGACCAGCTTCGATCCTCACCACAGTTTCTTTCAGAGAAGTGAATTCGTTTTCCTCTTTTGGTTTAATCTACTTTCAATGCAAGATTATATGAGGTTTTTTTTTTCCTGTTAAGCTATAATTCCTTTTCAAATGTAGCTATGAATATGAAAGTAGAATTTTCTTCTCATTATCAATTTCTTGTGTTAAAAAATATACAGTCTTGTAGTTATTTAGCTACTATATAGATAGGGCTTGTGTGCTAGGTAACCCAATATAACACTTGGCAATTTAATTTTGTATGTAGGATGACAAACAAATATTTAATCAAGAAACTAAATAGCCTATCAAAGGAATTGAAGACTAACTAAATCAAAATGGTTTTTACCCTGAAATTATCTTTTAGGTGCTATGGGCTTAGAAGCTTGCTGTTACTTTACTTTTTACTTTTACCTTGTCCTTTCTAGACTTCAGCTTCCCAGGACTAAAATTAGGAAATTAATGATACTTAAGGTATGGTCCAGCCCTGACCTTTTAAGTTTATGAAACTTTCAATAAAGTGAACTCATTATTATGTATATTCTCTGATAGATCATGATTTGTGTCAATTAAAAAGGCTCAGAGGAAGCCTAGATAGCTACTTAAATGTTATTTTAGGGTGTTTCTCTGAGGTTGTTTCCAGATAACCACTGGAAACTGTGGACCCATTAAACTCAATTGGTTGTCCCCTCCCCATGTGAGTGGCCACCATCCAGTCTGCTGAGCGATTAAACAGAAAATGGAGGAAGGAGGAATTCACTCCCTGCCCACTTCCTGCCTGGCTGCTTGGGCTGTGAGACTTGTCTTCTGCCCTTGGAGTGGAATTTAGAACATCTATTCTAGTTCTCAGGCTTTCAGTTCTGCATAGAATGAACAGCTGCTTAGAACCATCATCTTTCCTGGTTCATCATTATGTAGGTAGCAGATCAGGGCACTTTTCAACCTCCATAATCTTCATAATAAATCTCCAAAGGCACACACACACACACACACACACGCGTTGTATTGGTTTGTTGTCTTGGAGAACCCTGACTCATACAGATACTAAATGGACTTGTTAGCAATTTCCCCAAAGAACTTCCAGTTTTTAGAGATGTCACATATATCTCATAGTAGAAAAGCTGACAACAGTGTCTTCTCAAATATCCCTTTGTTGTTTTATTCTAGCATTCATTTCCCCTAGCATTCATGTGGTTTTCCACATTCCTACTTGACTAAGGCCTGAGAGATTGGAATGAATGAGGTTATCCCAAGATGTGTATGGTTAATCTGAGTAGCTATAAAGTATATTTAAATGCATATATACCATTGTTAAATCAGCTTCTCTTTCTTTCATCACTTAATATTCTTTGGCCTGTTTATCATCTAAAGAAAAACACACCTCAACTGCAGAAGAAAATGTTTTACTTCTTTGAATGACATATTGATATACGTTCAGGACTTGAAAAGCACATGTCTCTTGGGAACACTTTCTTATGGTTTTAGACATATTTTACTTGGGGGACAGAAGCTAGGGTGTGGGTGGCACTGCTCAGACTTGTGCAAAAGTTGTCTTGCTGATGTCATTTGACCCCTGAATGGATTAAGAGAAGGAGGGTACTAGATCAGAGGCAGGTCACAGGTCACATCTTCTCTGTTGTGCATTTGTGTTGTGTTATACATAGGGAGAGCAGTAAGCAAGCTGACGAAGGAGCTAAAGAAATGAACAGACAGATGGCTGTGGGGATAAGGGAAGCAGACAGGGAAGCAGGAGAAGAAGCATAAGACAAACACTTAGGATCTTGACCTTTCATACACAGCAAGTGCTCCAATCGTTTGTTTAAAAGTATAACCCATTTTAAAACCCCTGGGAAACAGTACAAATGGAGATGGCACCTCTCTTGCCCCTTCTAGCCTAATACTATAACTTATATAGATTCTTCTCTATGCACATAGATAGTGCAGCTCCCAAATCCTTACTCCACTCTTTGTTTCCCAAAAAGCTATTCCTCATTGTCCTCAGAAAAAACTGCAGAAGAGGTCTGTGTAGTTGCCAAAATACATCCCTTGGGCATTGATTTCCTCTGTCCCAGGAGTGAAAGTGGACACTGGGAATTTGACCTAAAAGGGAGGCTCAGCTCCAAGTGGGTACTTCCCCTTGCCCATGTGGACTTGTCCTTTTGTGAGCTACTATAGGACTAGAGCAATTACCCCCTAAAACAATGCTTCCCAGACTTGAATATACATGCAGATCACCTGGAGCTTGTTAGAACAAGATTCCTGGGCTTAAGGCTAGACGTGCTGATTTTGATTTAGATTCAATATGCATTTATAACAAGTACCCAATGTCTGCTTGCTCCCACACTTCAAGATGTTGTCAAAAATATTTCCTTGATTGCCTCACAAGTACGCATTTACAACAAGTACTCAGGTGATGTTGGTGCTGCAGTGGACCCTACAGTCTGAAGAGCAAGATAGTAGGGCTAGATGGCCATGTGTGAGAGCTGTACTGCACAGAAATAGACTTCATAGAAATCCCACTGACACCTGGCCTCAGAGTGGTCCTTCATCTGGTGTCAGAATTCTAACTCTGAGGTTAGCAAAAAAATCTGGAGTGCTCGATGGGCAATTAAAATAATTTGGGGGTAAACACTCAACTATTAGTATCGGACTAAATGTCATGGAGATGCCCATAATTTGATGCTGATGAACATGTGTAGCAATAAAACCTGTTTCAGGTCAATGCTGGCATTTTGGAAGGAAGTATAGGACAAGATAGAGATTCGAGTTTGTTCCAGTTTTATGTAGAAGAAATTAAAGAGAAATAAAGAAGATTGGCCTGATCTTTATACCTATTTCTACATTGCAATAAAAAGAGGTGCATGTTTCAATCCAATGGAACAAAGCATTTAATGCTAACTTTGAGGCTTCGTCAGATGGGTTGAGTGAGGACACTTGTGAAAATTGAGGAGAGGGCAGTGGTTTCTTAGATGATGATCTCCTATATCCACACGATTGGGTATAATTACCCCCAAACACTTTGAAACACTGTCAAAAACATTTGCTTTATGTCTAACATGTAACTAAGCTGCCACAGGGGTAAATGTCTATCTGCAGTTGCGTGTTTTACTATCGAGGAAAATATTGAGAACCAGCAACTTCTTCCCAAAGGAATTTTCCTTTGAGCTTTGGGTGAAATAGGTTTCCTAGGAAACAGATCTCATGGATAATTCTAGGGCTCAGTTACTCATGTCCTGAAAATGAATCAGTAGAGCTTTTCATAATGTCAACTCTTCCATCCATTCCATTTTCAGTTGAGCATGTGCTACTAATTTGAGAGAAACATTTGCTAGTTGATCACAACTCAACCTGGGCTTATTAGGAATTTAGTCATAATTGTGGGGCAGGGAGAATTTTTTTTCATACTCTTATGATCATGCTAGGTAGCAATTTTTAAAGCATATTGATTTACTTTTGGAAAAAATTAAATCTACTTGAGAGTGCCTTGGGACTTTTATACTAATTGTATTGTGATATAACATTTATGCATAAAAATGACATTAAAATAATTTTATCATGAGAACATTTGGAGAATTTTGGGCATCTTTGGAAAGATGGAAAAGATTTCTAAGTGTCTTTTAAAATTTTTAAAATGCACAAAGCATAAATCTACATGTCAGTGAACTGTAAAATGAATACCTGTGTATCTGTCATAGGAGTTCATAACACAACCAGAATCATACAATCCTGTTTGATCATGAGTGGTAACAAGTATATTGAATCTAAAATCTTCATTGAATTTTCGTAGGTTAGATTTTTGTTAGCATTATTAAGATATAATTTATATATAATAAAATTGGATCACTTAAGGTATACAATTCAATGAGTTTTGACAAATATATACAGTTGGACAATCATAGGATATATAGAGTATAACCACTATTACAAAATGTTCCCTTTATTTCCTGAAGAGTAATTTTAATAGCTATAAAATTCTAGGTTGACAGTTTTTTCTTTCAACTATTGAAAAATATTGTGACATTTTCTTTTGACTTCATAGTTTCTGGTCAGAAATTTACTGTCATTTAAATTGATTTTCCCATATAAGTAAGGTTTCATTGTCTCTGGTTGCTCTCAAGATTCTTTTTCTTTTCTTAAATTTTCAAAAGTTGGCCTATAATGTATCTTGATGCATGTTTCTTTGGAATTGTTCTAACTGGACTTCACTTAGTTTATTAAATGTATAGACTTTTGTGCTTTTCCAAACTTGGGGACTTTTAGGCATATTTCTTTGATTACATTTTTAATCTTGCTCTCTTTTTCCTTTTCTTTTTGAAACTCTGGTGACACATATGTTAAATACTTTCTTATAGTTGAGCAGGGCTCTGTTAATCTGTCCATTTTTTTCTAATACCTATTCAGATTGTGTAAATTGCTGTGGTTTTACTCTTAAGTTTACTATTCCTTTCTTCGTAGCCCCTATTCTGTTGTTTTAAAAAATTTTAAATTCTAAAATTTTCTTTTTTTCTTTAAAAATTTTTTTTTTAGTTTTAAAGAGAATAAAACCAAGCAAAATAAAACAGAATAAAGCCAATCAAAACAAACCAGTGTAAATCACACAGGACTTCAAAACAATACCATATTAACAATGGTTACCATAATGCCTCTTGTTGTCTTCAAAATAGGTGAAGATACCTGCAGACATAGTAAAAATCAAACAAAACAGAGCAGAATAGAGCCAATAAAAACAAAACAATGAATGCAATAAAGGACTTCAAAGCAAGACAATAGTAAACACAAAATGGCTACCATAATGTATCTTGCTATCTTTGAAATAGCTGCCCATGCCATCAAATATAACAGAATCAAACAAAACAAAACAAAACAGAATAAAACCTGACCCAATAAAACAATGAAAATGATACAAGATTTCAAAATGAGATAATAGGGAATTAACAATGGCTACCACCTTAAGAAGATCTTCCCTAGATGCCATACTGTGTACCATTATCCTCTGAATAGATGATCAGACCACTGGCCCTAGACCTACAAAGTCAGTGAAACACCAAACACACAAGTATCACATTGCATTTCACCTGACTAGCTATCATTGCAGCCTGTGTTTCTCTGGATCAGCCAGTCACTTATGGGGTGGGGGTGGGGGAGTCAGCTCTTGTTTCCTAGACTGTACACCAGAAGGGGCTGGGGTCTGGCTGTTCCCCTGGCAGTGGTGACCTGTGCATGGTGCTGATTCACAGGGAGGGCTTGCTTCTTGTTGATTTCTTGTTCTCTTTCCCTGCAGTCTGCGAATGGCACTGACTCACAGGAAAAGGTTGGAGTCTGGCTGTCCCCCTGGCAGCAGCATTCCACACGTGGCACTGGTTCACAGGGAGAGCTAGCTTCTTGGTGAATTCTTGTTCTTTTCCCCTGGAGTTCTCAAATGGCTGCATTGTTTCTTTAGAGACTGTATTTTTCTTGAGGCTTTATATTTTCAGTTGTTTCCAGTGTTTTTATAATAGCTCACTGAGGCATTTTTATGATGGCTACTTGAAAATTTTTGTCAGATCTTTTTAGATGCTACTATCTTTGTATTTAAATCCATGCATCATTTCCATTTTTGTTTTTATTGTTCATGTGTGCAGTACATAATAATTACATTCCTCTTGGGAAGTTAGTTCATATGAATAACAAATCTTAATTCTTTTTTTCTTCATCTCCCTTGTCTTCTTTTGGTGCCCCCCTCCATTTCTTGGCTCCCTTCCCTTTTGGAAAAGACTTAACCTCCTATTTCTTATTATCTTTTATTTTGCTCTTTATTATATTTTTGAGTTTCTCATATAAGAGAAACCATGTGATATTTAGGGCACGCAAGCTATTTTTTAAATGTTTTTAAATCAAGAATAAGAATTCCAAATTCCTGTGACAAATGATTTTTGGTTGAAACTTAGTTTGGGTATTGCATGTTGAGGCTCATTACTTTATTCAAACCTTTTGTTTTACCTCACTTTTCCTCGTACAGCTTTGGCAGGGACAGAGCAGGGAGGCACCACCTCATTAGTTCCTGAAAGAGGCATACTGAAATTTTCAGCTTTAACTGTAGATTTGCTTTTCTCCTTGTGTGTCTATACATTTTTTGTTTTGGGTACTTTAAATTTCTGCTACTAAGCATATGGACATTAAAGTTTGGTTTGCCCTCTTTAAGAGACTTGTCTGTGGTTTCTATTGCTTCTGCTTCATGTTATTTTATCCAGAGGGAAGCAATTCTTTAATTCTTTCCTAGACATATATTTGGAAATTGTTAATATAAAATTGATACCTAGAGTGATATTGACTTTCTTCAGAGAGAATATTTCAATGACTATGTCAGGGCTCTGAGATTTATGGTCCAATGAACAAGGTTGAGTTTCTGTGAGTAATCTAAACAGTCCTCTGAGTTTGCTATACCTGCAGTTCCAGTGCAGGATGCTGCACATTTTGGAGATTGTATTCTCATGCAAGGGATTTTGTGTTAAGGTTTCTGCTTTGGTAGAAGTTGAATTCTGTCTTACCTGCTCATTCGTAGGGTCAGTCATATTCATACAGTAATTTTACTCTCAATGTTTGAGTAACTTGAAGTAATATTGCTTTGCATGGAGTTTTTGCACCCATAGTTTTATCGGCTAGCTCCTTCTAAATGTAGTTTGCCAAATAAACTTACCAGAGTTTGGGTGCTCCTATTTCCTTCTGGGTTTGCCGGTTTTTATTTTTATTTTTTTTTCCATCTTGAAGAAAGAATTGAATGAAATGAGCAAAAAAGCAGTGGCAAAGTTTATTCAGAAAAGTAAAAGAGGAGTGAGGGAGAAACTGGGTCTACTGAGCTAGCTTGGGTTGAGTAAAAGAGGAATGATAAAGATAAAAGTACACCCTGGAGAAAACAGCGTGGACTATCTTGAGGAAACCCATGATAGCAAGCTCTTCTTGGCATTTGTGTCCTTTTATACTGTTTAAATCTCAAGAAAACTCACAAGAACTTTTACATACGGGTCCAGGCAGGAGGTGCTAAGATCCCACACCTCAGGCTGATGTCAGGTCTAGGACATCCTACTGAAAACCTGCTCAAGTTCTTAAGAGAAGTCCATGTGCAAGGCATTGGGAACTGTTCTGAGCATGTGTCTGGAATCTTGTAATTATCAGATCATGCCCACTTCCCCAGCCAGATTTGCATGTCCTAAGCTCCTATGTCAATAGTGCACCAAGGGCTTTACTGTGTTTTTTTTTTCTTCAGAAGGATGGTTGATCCTCATCACCTAATCCGCTCCTCCTAGAAAGCATTAAAAGACTGATGTTTTTCTAAATGACATACGTAAGTTACTAATGTGAAAATGTTGTTGGTTCAATTGGCTTTTGAAACAGCAAGAGCGCTTTGATTTTTTTTCAAATGTCTCCTAAAGACATAAAAATCTTACAATCAATATATACTTAAAGAGAAGATTCCACGATCCATCTTTTCATTTAAATGATGAGAAAACATACTTCATGAAGAAAAAGACAAGAAAACTAACTTTATGAAGGAGATAAGTTTTAACGTGGCTACCAGTTCTCTTTATTGAAAGTGATGCAAATAAAGTTGCCTTTGGGTTTTCATTTGCTCACTTGATTTGTTGAATTTAACCAGATATGTTGAATTTAACATAACCTATAAACAATATATTTTACATCTGCTAATATGATTAGCAAGTCTGTGGACTAGGCTAAGTGCAAGATGAATCTTTTCTACTTCCAACACAAACTTGAAAACAAAGATTCTATACTGTAAAGTCCATGCTACAAGAGCTTTTGACATCCTTTTGTGTGATTAGGTAAAGTCTTTAAAAGAGATTGTTTCTTATGGTTTCCTTTTATAGTGGGTATTTTAGTTAATTTCCTAATGTGCTTAAACAGAGAGAATCTTAAAATCAGAGAAAACTTATCCTTATCTATTCAAGATAAGATCTGAGTCCTATTTAATCAATACCCTTAATATTATAGATAAGAAAACAGAGATTCTAAAATGAGACCATAATATGGGTTCCAAAAAAAAAAAAAATAATAGCATTGTAGAAGATTTAGCTTGACTTATCTTTTATAACTCCTTTTTTAATTCTTCAATCTTCCGAGTTTTATTTTGTGTTTTCCAAGTAATTATGGAATTCTTTAGTTTGTTTGTCCTATGGGTAACAATAGCAACAACAAAACTGAAAAATCTTTTTTACTGTTTATTTTTTCATAAATGGAATGATTGCTTTTCACTTTTCACTAACAATTACTGGAGAATATGCGATCATCATTAGTTCACATACTGTATATTCTCATGCTATTTACAAGTAGAAAAGATTCCATTACTATCTAGTATAATTACTTATAAATAAGAAAACAATCTGAATAAAAATAACTTATAGAGCCAGGTGTTCAGGTGAACTGTATGTGGTAGTTAATTTTGGGTGTCAAATGGAGAATGGATGAAGTAGTACTTCTTCTAAAAAATTTTTTTTTGTTTTATGAAAAAAGTAAAAATTTCATAACTAATAGAATAACAATAGTGAATACATTGAGCATCTTTAATGTAGTTAATCAGAGCACAAAATATGGGCATAAAAATTTCTCTAAACAATATTAGCACAAACCTTTCTTTTCAATGAACTAAGAGAAACTAATAGTATAACTATCTTGTATTTTGGTTTTTCCTTTTCCCTTCCAGAATTACTTCTGGATGTGTCTGTGAGGGTATTTCCAGAGGAGGTGGGCATAAGAACAGGTCAACTAAATGAAGATCTGCTCTTGATGGGGAGTTGGGGTAGCAATGAAAGGAGGGCATCCAATTGACCCAGATAAAACAAAATAGAGAACAAACAAAAAGGATTTTCTGTTTCCTGAAGCTGGGACAGTCATCTTTTTCTCCTGGTTGTGAGAATTTTAGGCTCCCTGGAGTTTGGACTCTGGAAGCATCATTTCCCTGGGTTCTCAGACTTTTGACCTTGGGCTGAGAATTACACCATTAGCTTTCCCAGTTCTGAGGGTTTTTGAACTTGAATTGAGCTATATGGTTAGCATCCTAAGGGAAGAAGCATGCAGATGGCCCATTTTGGGAATCCTCCTACTCTGTAATCGTGAGCCAATTCCTGAATAAGTCCCCTCTTACATCTCTATCTCTGTCTCTGTCTCTGTCTCTGTCTCTGTCTCTGTCTCTGTATCATCTTTATCTTTGTCTGTCTTATTGGTTTTTTCTTTCTGGAGAACCCTGGTTAATATGTTGTACACATTTACATGTACAATTAAAAGAATCCTAAAGTTGGGGGAAAACTTACAATTTGTTTCTTTTTAAGAAATATAAGGAAGACATAAAACTTAATTTTCTTAGTTTCTCTATATCTTTATAAAGCTATAATATTAAGGAGCATTGCTAAGAGGCAGAAAAGCAGCACAGTACATTTATACAGTAGTGTAATGTGGTGTCACAGTTACTCTAAGGGGAGATCTGTTTGTAATTCCCACCAAATCAGGGCATTTGTCCAGAGCTCTTGAACTTCACATGGGTTCCACGGAGTCAAACTTCAGTGTTTGCACCTGGCTCTTGAAGGGGTCAGTGCACGTACTGACTGACAGCAGAATTTACTAGGTGCATGCCATTTTAAGGGGCAGACAGGAAAAATTTGCTGGAATAAATAGAAATGCTCCAGAGTTCAGACAAAATGACTCATGATTAATTTCAGTTCCATTCTCACACAAAAACCTAAACCCTAAGTAGTGCACTATAAAATTATTCAACTTCTTTAGGTCATGGTTGGCTAATCAGCACAGGCTCTCTAGTGATTGTGTGTGAGAATGAAAAAGTCAGAGGCTGTTTCCCAGGATATTTGCTTCAGAGTAAAAGAAAATAGAGTTGAAAAGATATTATGGGTCTATAATAATGTATACTGTCCTTATGGGAAGTAGAAAAATGCAGGGATTTCAAATCTCCAGTTACATCTTGACTTACACAGAAATGTGAAATGATTTTAATGACATACCTGGCTGCTTCTGGCTGGATATAACTGGCCAAATTCCCTGGTTGGTCAGCCTAAGGTTTAAGGAATCAGTATCTCAGGCATTAACATATTCCTTTCCAGTTCAATACCTTTCCTTGCATCTGGTATTGTCTATTGATAGGTCTCATCAGAATTATGTCTATGTAATACTATGTGCCAAACACTATTTTAGGAGCTTTATATATCTGAATTCATTTAAGTTTCTCAAAACCTGTGACACAGATAAAATTATTATTCCCATTTTATAAAGATGTGTTAATGGAAACATAAAGAGGCTAAAGAACTTGCATAAATTGGTGGTAAGTAGTGGACCTGAGATTAAAACAGTTGGTCTCTAGATTTGTTTTCTCAACCATCACTCTAGGCCCAGAGCATGAGATAAGGAAATATCTGGCTGAATCAGTAATTGGGGCCTCCCCAGTCCAAGCAGGCCTATACTTCTGGAGCTCAGTGGTACGGTACTTTGATATTCATGTACTTTGTAGTAAGCTATACATCTGACTTCATTGTTTAGAGCAAGTGTCAAGGTTACGAGGAAAAGGGTGCTTCCAAGAGAGGGTTCAACAAAATGGTAGCGACTGAGAAAGTAAGAGCTGGGTAGAGAGGAGGAGAATCCACAGAACTGGGAAAAATTTACTATGAAATATGTTGCCCCTGAAAAAGGTCTAGAATACTAATACATAGTTTGTAGAAACTGAGTATTTTCTAGCAGATATAAAGTGAGTACTTGCAGTAGCTGCCCATTTTAATCTGCTGAGAGTAGCACTGCCTCTTTAGTGTCACCATCCCTGGCTTAAATCAGCATGAGGCGAGATTAAAAATGACATGTTAAGACATGGTATGAAGTTTAGATATTGCCACTCCATCCTCAGAACAAACAAAAATCTGAAGAAACTGAAAAATCAACAACTTTTCTTAGATTCATTGGAGAACTGAAGTCCCAGGACAGACTGATAGCCCTAGAGTAGAGATAGGCTGAAATGCAGGTGATCACAATTTATATCGGAGCAGAAAACACCATAGGGTTAAATGATGGGGTAGGATCACCTAAACTACAATTGGTGGATTGTCAGAGGATCAAAGTGGACAACTCTGAATTAAAATCCAGGGAAATCCAGTCATAGTGGACCTACATTACTGTGACTTTCAACTATTGATACTTAATCCACTCCTCACAGTAAACATAGGAAAAATTCTCTTTTTTTGCTGGTAGGAGAAGAGAAAGAAAACCATTTCAAAATATACCAAAGCATTCTATTCAAAGAAAGGCTTGCCTTCAAGAGGAGCTTCTTTATACCTAACTACCTAGGAGAAGAAAGGTACTCAAATTCACCTTCTTTTAGTCATCCTGTCTCACCTAACAGAGGGGAAAAACTTGTAACATCTTTAGTACCTCAGAAGTCCTTTATAGAAATAAATTAATTGATGCATATTAGATGAAATCCATTTCAGTCAAAATCTCATCTACTGGTTTTGCTTGAAATGTACATTAATTTTTTAAATATTGCTGCATATATTTAGAACCCGATTTTGATTGTGGGTGATTTGCCCAAACCACTTACACTTCAGGAAGCAGAAGTCAGCTTACAGTAAATCTGCTGTGGTTCTTGGCTGCACAGCACATGGTGGGAGATCATGTGCTGAGAGTCTGCAAAGCATTTGTGAGATGTAGAAGTACTGTTATGCTCCTGCATATGGGAGACAACTTGAGTGGGTCCCCTTGAACGCAGAACAATTGCTGCAACTTTGATGATATTGAGACTTATTTCCTTATGTTGATATATATAGAGCTGACTATGGTATTTCCTTCTCTCTTCAATTGGTGCTAAGCATTGCAAATAAGGCTAGCCGAAGTACTGGTATGTAATCTCTAAAGCCATCAGTTAGTGTCCTGTTTCCTCCCATAGTGATCTCTGTAAAGTATATAGGCACAGTGGGATGGCAGAGCCAGTGAGCTCCAGGAATGTCAACTGGGTATGAGCCTCAAGAAAGAGGCTATGAATCCCCAGGGCGTAAAAGTTTATATCAAAAGCAGGTACTGGTATGTAGTCTTTAAAGCCATCAGACAGTGTCCTGTTTCCTCCCGTAGTGACCTTTGTAAAATATATAAGGCACAGTGGGATGGTAGAGCCAGTGAGCTCCAGGAATGTTGACTGGGGATCAGCCTCAATAAAGAGGCTGTGAGTTCCCAGGGCATAAAGTTTGCATATCAGAAACTGAAGCAGCAGCCTCCTAAAACAATTCAGTTGCTATCTTGACTGGGTTGTGTAAATTGATCCCCCTGCATATCTTTATCTGCATTTTGCAGAGATACCTTTCTCACTACCTTGCCAGCCAGCTCAAGTTACTCACATAGTTCCTGCCATCCTCACTGTCACTCATCCTCAACCCACCCCCTTGCTTCACTAGTTAATGAATTCTGGGAGAGGCCTAGGATCAAGTCCTTTGTCCGCATGTCCTCACGAGGATTGGACTCAGGACCCCTTGGCTACCCTTAACCTTGAACATGTTTCAGTGTCTTTACTCTCGCCGTGGGTTGCACTGGAGGTGGTAGATTAGAATTAACTTGTCGGGATTCCAATAACATCTCAGTGGAATTATAAGTATAACTTCTCGGATTGTGAGGAAGACTGGAGAAAGGATTACAGTACTTGGGTTATCATACTCAATATTTGGGGCTACAATACTGCAGAATCTTGCTTAGAATGTTTGCAGGATCTCAGTAGGGACATTTTCTTCTATCTTGTCTTTACCTTTCATTTAATGCCTTTGAAAGTGATCGTGAAATCTCTAAGCCTAATTAAGAGCTTGGCTGTTCTTCTGTGTTAAGTTGTTCTGAGGAAAATTTCCTTTGGAAAGCAATGATTTTCAATGTTCTGCAAGATAAAAAAGAAACACTTGAAGTTTGAAAAATTTGTGTTATTTGAATATTAAATGATCATAGCACATATATACTTTATATATTATATATGGGTATTTATATGAATGTGAATATATGTAGAGTATCCACCTCAATTTTCTCAGTTGCTGTTATTGTAACTGAAGAAGATTCTTAGAATGTAATTCATACTAGACTTGTTCCAACTTACTCCTTTCAGTTCAGAACAGGACATGGAATTACATTGAGCTCTGAGTAATAGATTTTTAGACAATGAGTGCCACTTATAGAGTTAATTTCATTCTCTTTTATCCAAGGTTCTGTTCTGGGTAGCTATTTTAAAGTCAATATATTACATAAAGATTTACTTGCAAAACTTTTATAAATCATATTATGTGTGATTTAAGCAACTTTTGTTGGACATAAACTGATATTTTAATTGGCAAGAATGTGTCAATAAACAATACTTCTCTGGGGGTCATTTGTCTGACCTGAGTCTATCAACTACTTGACTTACAGAGCTCTTAAACTGGGGAAACAGAGTTCATTGAAATAAATTCTTAGCCACGCCTTATTTGAAGAAACCAGAAACATTTAGTGGAAACAGAATTTAATCCCTAAATCTTGATTCTTTGTCCACTGATCTCACAGGATTTCTTTACTCTTGTATGTTGTTGTTAATTGGTCAGAATGGAGACCAGAAACATTACAGCATACCGAAATACCTCTTAAATGCCAACTAACAAAACAATGATTTTTATATCATAATAATGAAACTCAAAATAAGAATTTTTAAGTAATTCATGGCATTTAATTAAGTAAACAGTATTTTTTTCTCTTGTCTCCAGAAAAATGGAGGAATGAAAAATAGTTCCATCAGTGTACATCAAAATTGTAACTGTAGTGTGGTCCTGATAGCTATACCAAACTATTGACTAAAAATGCAAAGAATTTACATAGCATGATTAATTTGCCGACTTTCTGAGGCCACAAGGTGTTAGAAACTTGATGGACTAATATTTTAAGTGTGTCTATAATGGTTTTTAGGTATGAGGTCAGCATTTGAATGTGTGGACTGAGTAAAGCAGCTTGACCATTCTAATGTGGGCGGGCCTCATCTAATCAGTTACAGATCTGAATGAAACAAAAGGATGAGTATGCGAGAACTCTCTTATTGTAACCTGTCTTGTACTGGGGCATTAGTTTTTGCAGGGTTTTGGACTCAAACTGAAATAATTGGCTCTTCCTGGGACTCAACCCTGCCGGCATTCAGTCTGAAGCTTGCACCACTGGTTTACCTGGATCTCTAGTGTACTACAGGCACATCTTAGAATTTATGTCTCCATAAATGCATGGCCATGGTAAATTGCTTTCTTTCTATATTGACCTATATCTATATATCGCTACCTCTATCTCTATACATTACATATATATGAGATGTCATAAAAATGGGTGATTAAATTAAAAAATTATTACAGTAAAAGACGCATTGACATTTATCCCCCTCAACATACTGTGCCTCACTCAAATGCATTTACTCCTATGTGCTTGCTACTTTTTGAAGCACTTTCCTTTTCTTTCTTTCTTTTTTTTTCTTTTCTTTTCTTTTTTTTTTTTTTTTTTTTTTTTTTTTTTTTTTTTTTTTTTTTTTTTTTTTGATAGGCTCTCACCATGTAGTGCAGACTGGCCTTGAACTAGCTTATGTGGCCCAGGCTGGCCTTGAACTCACAGTGATCCTCCTGCCTCAGCCTCCTGAGTGCTTGAATCACAGGCATGCATTACCATGTCCATCTCTGAAGCAGTTCTTGAAAGGCTTTTTCATGACCGTTTTCAGTTGTGCTGTCATATGGCTGCCTTGCCATTCAGAATCTATTGAAAACTGTTTCCTTTCAGGTTGTTTTCACTTTGGAGGAGTGGCAGAAGTTGCATGGTGCCTGATTTAGTGAATAAGGTGGACGAAGACACCTATTTTTGGAAAATAATTGTAAATATTTGGTTGATTAGTATGATCCAAAAATACAATGAATATTTAAATTAAAATATATTACAATAAAAGACACATTGCCATTACTTTTCCTTAAAATACTACAATACTACCCCTAGTTTTGAACACTCTTGTGTCATCATTCTTGACAATATGTTTGTTACTGTAGTAAATTTTCATTAATATAAACATACATCATATTTTTAAATCATTCCTTGTGTGCGTGTGTGTCCTGTTGGTTCTGTTTCTTTGGAGAATCCTAACTAATCCATTATAAAATTCACAGTCTCTACTTTGCCTATCTCTGTCTTATCTCTTCTATATGTCCAACGTGTCTAACCTGGCTTTGTATTACCTCCCATTACCTGCTATTCGTCTGGCTAATGTTAGATGTTAGTTCAGACTTCAGCTTTCCTATCGCTTCTGCGTGCTCGTCTCAAATGGCTCACGTTTAGATCGGCATGGCCTCCCTTCTCTAGGTCTCCATGACGTCTCTTGATCTCCTTCATCTTAACACCACACTGCACTGTAATTCTCAGATCATTTTTATGTAAAATGTAACATTTGTAATATTTTAGTAAAATGTAATCTCCTTCAGACCAAGAATGGTGACTCATTTACTGGTTGACCTCATAAATCTTCGTGGTGTTTAACATCTACTCAGTGTTCGATATATATTTATTGAGAGTGAATGAATGTGTCTAAAAAATTTAGTTTCTATTAGGTATAACCTAAGTTCTTTTCCTACTGTCAAATTAGTAATGCAGATGGCACAGTATGCTTGAGGAAAGCAAGCCGATGAATATATGTTTAGCTGATTTTAGCCAAGTAGGTTTTGAAACTATTGAAAATGTTATCTGTTATTTTTGTCTATTGACATTCATGTGTGTCACTTTCATGCAAACCTGAAAGAAACTGTACTAATATTTGGAATGACTATGCCTGCCTCTTCCCAAAACCATATGCGCTGATATCACAGTTCTAGTCTCTCCCATCTGTTCAGCAGACAAGGCTGTTTCTGATGAAGGGAGGACAAAAATCATTTCTAAGGGCAGAGTCTGCACTGAGCCTGTCAGGTGGACAACTGGGATGTCATGCTCAGGGCCAAACACCTGACAGTGTTGAGGAGGGATTGTAGCAGCTGTGAGACTCGCCTCCCACCTTCTGCCCTGGGCTGTGTTTACACCCACAATTCAGATCGTTTCTGGAGGACTATGTTCATGTTTACTTAAAGAGAAAACAGTGGTTGATTCCTTTAACTGCAACTAATTTGCCTCTTAAAGGAAAAGTACTTTGAAACTATATAATACTTCTTT
This sequence comes from Dasyprocta punctata, assembly GCA_004363535.1. Taxonomy (NCBI): domain Eukaryota; kingdom Metazoa; phylum Chordata; class Mammalia; order Rodentia; family Dasyproctidae; genus Dasyprocta; species Dasyprocta punctata. The sequence goes on from RJWM01007381.1 coordinate 50,524, forward strand.
TAATTTTCCCAAATAAATGCAGGTAGTTGTGGTTCCCTGAATGTGATCTCTAAGACGGAACTCTGGAAACACTGGCCGTGGGTGTAGACAGAAATAACTATTAGGGATATCAAGTCTTTGAAGGGGTCATGTTGAATCTCCTTGCTTCAAAACTTCAAGGGTATCAAAGGGTTGCCCTAGGGATTATGAAAATTTAAAAAATGCTCTTAGATGAGAAATATTAACTCAGTAAAGCAATAAGATGTGGCTGCTCATTCACCTTAGCTGTTTGGCTCATTAGAACAGATAGTTTTTCTTCTGAGAGTCCCTTTCTGCCTGCAAACAGTGAATGTGTAGGTTCTGATTGAGTTAGGAAGGTAGAGTGAGGCAGCCTACTTGTTTCTGGTTCTTTATATTGGGGTACTTACAAGGGAAGCAGGATAGAAATCTTCCATAAAAGGCAAACATAGGCCACAGCAAGGGAGATAGAGAATGAAGTGGGGGTCCTGTTCACAGTATTGTGCCTGAGATTACATAGCCCGAACCATGTGCATAAAATCATATTTTACAGCCCAATCGAAGGTAGTTCCAGTTTCTTGGCAACAAGCATAAAGATCCTTGTAAGCATTTCTATTATTTTAAAATATCTCTAGACTTTATCACAATGAAAAAATAAACTGACCTGTGTTGCACTCACTATAGGCTTGAAGCACAAAAAATGTTTTGAGTTTCCTCTCTCTGATTAGGATTCAGTTTTGTGAATATGCTTTCCAGGTTTCTGTAGAGAGTTGCCTTTTACGAAGTGTGTAAGCTGGAATTAAAGATAGTGATATCACACAGCCTCACTTTTCTGCAGTTACAAAAGTGTGACTGCACAGAAGAGATGTGCAGACTTTTGGAAGTACACAAATTCTATGCAGTCAGCATCCCCACCTCTCCTGAGGCTCCTGCCAAGCAAATGCATCTGAAGCAGGCAATGTGCACCCACATGCCAGCCAAATGTCACTAGTCCAGTTTAATCAGATATCTCACTACTAATTTACATCTGGAGTTTATTTTTTAGCTCATTAAATAAATTGGAATAAAAACTTGGCTTATCAATTCATCCATTCTGTGTTTCTGCATAACTACTGAAGTAAAATGTAGCTTTGGAAAGAAGGATTTTTAAAGTTCTGATTACTTGCAAGTGTATGTGTCTGTTTTTAATGGATTATTTTTAGTTAACTCAAGCTCATCTGTATTCTTCTGAGCCAGGGCTGAGGTAGGGGTGTGTGTGTGTGTGTGTGTGTGCGTGTGTGTGTTAGAGTGACTGTATCAGAATATAGGGTGAGGGTGCCAGTACCCTTACCTCAAGGTCAGGAAAACTGGTTTCTAAGAGACTGTCTGGAGACCTTCATTGTGTTGCACTGACCTTGAGTGAAGCAATGGATTTATGTCTGATCCGTTCCTGAGGCTGAGAGAACTGATTGCCACAGCGACAGATCAAGGGAAGCGCTCTGTCTTGGGAGTGGACCTGTTGCTCCTGGGATTTACTGAGCCAAATCTGCTGAGTGTAGAGAAAAAGAGAATCAGCTGATGAACCATATCCCTGCACCCATGACTATCACAGAATACTATTTGAATGCACAGCGTAAGATGTGGGAGAGGAAAGCAATCATGGATGGGTTTGATAATTTCTCATTAAAGTCTTGAAGATGTTTTAATTCTTAAGAAGAGCAGAGTGTCATGATTGCTTGACTTTTTTGGAGAAAAATTCCCATCGGTATTAAGAAGGTTGAGGACCCAGGAAAAACTTTTAGTAGTACTAAAAGAGAAAAACATTGTTTTGTAGTTAATACACCATGAATCCTTCTTCCTTATCATAATTATTCCAATATTATTGTAATTGTTGGTATTTAAGGATCAAGGTGCTAAATGATCTATTTGTAGGGTCCTAAAATTAAGAGTAACAGAGTTGGTACATGTAAGAAGTGGCTGCGAACCACTTCCTATGTCCAGGACATATATAATACCAAGGAATTGGCACACCATTAATTGGCACACTTTTTATGCTTTTATGATTAAATTTAAAAATTAATATGATTGAAGAATATATTAAAGAGAAGACACATATGTGTATTTCTTTCCTTTCATTAAACAAATTGGAATAAAAAATTGACTTTTGCTAAGAATTGGCTAAACAATTAAAATGAAAGGAGTAATATGGAATATTCAATATAAAACCTAGTATACAAATGTCTAAAGATGAAATCCATATTAAATATTTTAGGCTATCTGTAAAATTAATTCACTTTTTTTTGAAATGATTGATTTTTATCTCAATGTGCGTACACACACACACACTCACACACACACAAATTCAAAGGACTCACTGCGAATGAAGATTTCTTTGAAAAATTGTGTTTCATTTCTCCCTGAGAAAGAGGAGAGGAACAGCGGTGTCTGTGGAGGGCGGGGGTTCTAACACCTGTTGACCAACCCTTTCTGGGCTGTTAGTTGCTGAGCTGTAGCACTGTAGCTGTGGTCCCACCATGGCTCAGAGCAGGGTGTGCTGAGCGTAAAACATGAAAGAAATCTCCTGGAGTTTAGAGATGAGGTAGGAGTATTTTAATTTATATCTTACTGTATGTTTTATATCCTGAAAAGGAGACATTCTCAAATCCTGAAAGTGTCAGAAAAAGCTATGGAATTGGCTTAAGTGATTTTCTTCAGTGGTACAGAAAAGAGATCCAACATAGCTTGTTGAAAGAACAATGGTTTAAAGCATTTTTTTCCCTTTTGTGTCCTACAATTATTCTGCTTAACAAACTGGTCACCTGTTTATTTCATATATTCAAGCTTGTTGTCTTTAAAAATAAAAGGATTTGGTCTTTTGGGAGTCTATATGCAAGTATATAAATAAGGCAAAGTTATGTTTTATAGATTTGAAAAAATAGTAACTCATTAAGACTAATACATTGGGTATTTGGAGCAAAATGTTAGGGAATAAATTTGAAAAAAGCATTCTGATTGCTTTCTATTTTAAAGGGGTGAAGGCATCTATTCCTTGGACAATGTCATATTAGAAGCAACTGTAGTTGAGATTGTTTAGTATGAGCAGGGTTAATTTCTACTCACGATTTTATATTAGTCATTTATAATTACTAGCCACAATACTGTGAGAATGAAAATCATATTTTATACTTATGTTTTATCATTTATGAGAAGCAGGCATAATAATAATGATAGTAATAAATCTTAGTTTCACTGAGCTCTCTCACTTTTTCTTCATAACCAGTCCACGGTAAAGAAAGCACAAGTGGAACCATGAAAAAATTGGGGATCAGGATGTGTTGAATGATTTCATGCAATTTCAGGAAGCTGGGAAATTGTTGGATTTGGACAAGAGTATTTGCCTTATGACCAGTCTCATGTTCTTTATCATGTCAAATGGTTAGGAACATCCCCAAATGAAGCATTATGTTTAAAAAATGAGGAAGTTATCTGAGTCTTTAAAGCAAAAATAATCCATCAAATTTTGATTGGATTCTATAGTTCCAAAACTTTTAAATTTGAAGTTTATACTTTTGTTTATCATTGACAATCATCTCTTTATCATTCACTTAAAAATGTTTTTACACAGATCAACTTGAATGCATCTTACTTGTCTCCTTTTTGAAACAGCTGCTTTTAGAAATTGTTTTTTCTAATTATCTCTTCTCTCATCAGATCTAGGCTCAGCCTGTGCTGAGATTTACTTGGTCCCTTGGGCATACTGTGCTTTCAGTCTCCTAGGGGAACTTTCAAGGCTGGTCTGTCTTCCTGGAACACTTTCTGGGTGTTTGTTTTTCATCTTTGGCATCACTGTGGAAGATAGCTATAGTAAGGATGGATCAAGCCTGTATCTTGATCTTTCAGCAACAGTGGGGAGGCTGGATTATCATAGTCATAGGTATGATTTCAGAATTGAACAGTAGGACTGCAAAGTTTACCAACTCACTGAATAACACATTGCAGTTATTTTGAGTCATACAATTTTGGAACGATTTCCTAGACAGCAACAGGCAGTTGATATAAATACTTTATTCAGGAGAATCCTCTTGGAGTGCCACTCCCCATCATCCATCCTTCATTCCATGGATTCCAGGTTTGGCTAGCTCATTTTACTTCTTAATAACTCTACCATGCCATCAGCAAGTCTTTTATAGTTATTGCATATTTACTGGTCTGTGTCCTTAACTAACGTGAAGCCCTAGGGAAAGACAAAATGACTGTTTCACTCACTGTGGTGTTCCTAACATTCTTTAGAATAACAGACAATTATTTTGACATTTATAAGTAAATGTGCTTAGATCATGTTGTGTTTTGTAACTTGCTTTTATATTGAACAGTAGAGTTCAAACATATTTCTAGTGCATTTTGTAGTCTTCTGTAGCATTATTTTTAGTACTAGTCTAGAACTTTTTGAGGATGTGTAATAGTTACAACTTATACTCTATTTTTGGCATGAACATATTATAAAAATTAATATAAAAATACTGCCATGAATGTTTTGTAAACAAGTCTTTGCATACATGTATATTTTATACAGGTAATCCATAAAAGTGAAATTGCCTTGTCAAAATTTGTAAGTGTAAAATATTCTTAGTCTGTTTTTGATCAGTACAATAGAAGGAAATGTATATGAACAAAAATAGAGAAAATAAGAATTGTCAGAATTGTTGGTAATTGTATTATCCACATTTTTTCTTTTTCTAAAATAATGTGTACTATATACTAATGTTTAAAATTAAAAACAAAGCTGTTCTTATATTTTCTGTATCCTGAAAAATAAGGAGACATATCAAAGTCTATAATATGCACACTGGAAAGTATTTAATGGATTGCTCAAAATTGCTATCGCGACTTATTAAATTTTTTTACAATAGTTTTTTGATACATATTGTAAGATAGGCTGTTTTAGTATTTAGACAACAGCACAGATAGAGTCTTAAATTTTTCATTTTTTAAAGTAATAGTTAAGGGCACAAAGTTCACAGGTTAAAAAAAAAGTATGTAAAAAGAACTTAAGAGAATTTAAAGTCATAAAATGGGTTAATCCTGGTGTTTAGTTTCCATGGTAAAGGGACTACTGAGGCATTTGGAAACTAGCTTCAAGATTCTGCTGACAAGGTAGTTAAGCTTTCAGTAAAAGAAAACATTTTACCAAGTCATGATATAAAAACCATGTTTCAACTTACATGACACAACTTCACGAACGTACTGTCTCTCTTCAAATTTTCAAGTCAATTATCAAGGTGATAGGCATAAACCTGGGAATGAACATATGGTAGGTTGTAACCCAACCTACTAACTTATTTGGTTCTCATCCTTTTGCTAAAATTTGCCTTTTAGCGAAATTTTCAATGATAAATTGGAGATTTGTAATTGCTGAATGTTTCACAACGGACTGCCAAGGGGTTAGTATAGTCAGAAACAGCACTTGAAGTTTTTGTACAAATTGAGGTGAAAAGTGTTACCCATGTAAATGATAAAATAACAGCAAAAAGCCTTCCCTCTGGAAGTGCTCTAGTTTAGAGGATGGTTTCCTGTAAGTCTACTTTTATACTTTCTTGCAGAGAGTAGGTTGCTCCTAAAACATAAAATTCTGAAAGGGGGATTTATAGTAAGTTTCAGAACAATTATAATTTGTTTTATGTGTTTTTGTATGCTTTATTTTAAAATTCAAATAGAAAACAATAAGCATAGTTATATTTAAAAAAGACAAAACTAGATAAAGGCCAAAACTAAGTTTTCCTTCTGTGTCTGTTCCCAGCCTAGTTCTACCCCCATGGCATTCAGTGTTACAAGTTTTTTTTGTGTGTGCCATCCAAGCTATTTATATATATGTGTTTGTATGCATGCTCAGTCTTTTCTTGCCTTTCTCCCTCTTTCTCCCACTTTCCTTCTTTTCCCTCTTTCCTCACAAATGGAAACATTTTGTACATTGGTTTTTACATATTTTGGGGGCAGTTTCCTTTCTCCTTAATCAACTAAGCTTTATTTATTATCCTGTAATCCTGCATATATTCCTTATTTTGTTTTATTTTTAAAGAACGTAATATACTCTCATGCTTTAACAATTATAAGACCATAAAAGGTGTTCAATGAGTATGGTTTCTCATCCCTCCTGAAGTCCAGCACTTACATTGTATTCTTGTGTGCCCTTCCCATGCAGGATGGTGGTTTGAATGTCCCCTCCAAATTCATGTCAAACCTTGTTTGACATCATGACAGTAGTGAGAGGTGGGCTTTTCAGAGGTTCAGGCTCACAGGGTCTCTGCCATTACCCTGGGAATGAGTGAGTTATTGTGGGGGCTTGGCACCCTTTCTCTCCGTGTCATGTGTTGACTCACTATGTGATACCTTCTGCCACATTATGCCACAGCAAAGCCCCTTAGAGATGTGGTCCCCTTTAGTCTTGAACTTTGCAATGTCAAAATATGTTTATTTTCCTTGCAATTAACTCAATCTTACATATTCTGGTGTAGCTGCAGAAAATGGACTAAGCCAATTTTGTTTGTATAAATGAAAAACACATGAACCAACTTATTTTTCTTTCATTTCTATGTAAAAGAGAGAACGTAACATAAATTTGAGACCCAGCAGGAAACAGAATTCCACAGAGATCTACTGAATATACTGAATGGCAAAAGCTTTTACCAAGGTGACAGTGCAGTTGATGGAACAAAAGCAGAGGCTGAGATACCCAGAGACTAGTGAGAACATTTATAGACCTTGGACCTGAAGGGACAGGGAGACTAAAAGATGTTATGGCATCCAAGTGAGAGCTACCGTCATGGAGGCAATTTGTAAAGGCAATATTGTAGTCCTGGTAAGATGGCTACTGCCAGAAGTTGGCAGCAAGGTGGTGAGGGTATGGAGAAGAAATACCTTGGCCCCTCTCCTTTCATTTGTCCAAGTCACTGGCAGTGAGATGAAAAGGCAGTCCTGTTAATACAATTCAGCTGGACCACACATCCAGGGCAGAGCAAACACCATTGTGCAATTATCTCTGAAGGATACATGTTCAGAGTATGTATGGAAGGTGGTTGTAGAGTCTAATTTTTGTAGATAGAATCAGGTTCTCCTTCATAGAAACTGTGGCATTTTGCATTACCCATAGCAAGGTATGTGAATGCCTGTTTTCTAACACTCATGGATAGTGTGCTATTGAATACTGGCATATTTCCTGAAATTATAAGTGGCAATGTAATCTCATATAAATGTCATTGTGGCTTATACCTGTTATTCCCACAAAATTCACATCTTTGTGCTATTTTTTTGCTCAGATCCCTGTTTTTGAAATGTATATATACCACCATGATGTTGCTTAGGTTTCTTGAGATATCATTTCATATATTTTTCTTTTCATTTCTGAGTGATTTTATTTTGGGGGTATCTCTTGTATGCAGCACAGATGTGGCTTTTCAATTGTGACCTAATTTGAAAATCTGATTTGTCAAAAAGATGAATTATGTGTTGTTATGGTTTAAATATGAATTTCACTCAAAGACTCCAGCATTGAGGGCTTTGTCCCCAGTGCAGCAATGTTTAGACAGGGGACCTAAAGATTTAATTAGATTATGAGGGCACTAACCTCATCAATGGGTGAAACCACTCAGGAGTTCATAGCTGAAAAGCTCTTAGTAGGGCCCAGTTGGAGGAAGTAAGTAGGTGGAGGAAAGCCACTGGGGGATATGTTCATATATAGTGGTTACCACCTTCCTCTCATAGATGTTTCCTCCGCTATCACTCTTATAATAACTACTGTGCTTTCAGATCCCACCAACTCCTGTTTTTTGTGCTAGGGTTCACCTGTATGAGTTCAAACTATTCTGCCCATGAATATGATCTCCAGTTTCATCCATTTACCTATGAGAGCCTCAAGATTATTCTACTTTATAGCTGGTAGTTTTCCATTGTATGTAAATACCATATCTTTCTTATCCATTCTGTGGTTGACGGGCAAGTTACCCTTGCTGTTTTTCTCATCTCCTGTCATGTGGAACAATTGTTTTCTCTCTTTTCATTTTCAGTCTATGAATTTCCTTTTGAGTTATATGTATTTCTTGTATATAGTATATTGATGGATCTTGTTTCTTGATCCACACTCTGTGTTTTTTTTTATTGCTGAATTGATGCCATCCACATTAATGGTTACAACTGGTATACGTTGGTTTGTCTCTGCTATGTTATCCTCCTGCTGTTGGCTCTCCACTTTTCCCCTTCGTTCAATTGCCTGTCCTGTTTGGTGATCCTCCTCTGCTGCTGTTACTGAACCATGGTAATCTTTATCTCTCTCTAGAATATCCTTTAGCACTCTATGTAGGGTTGGTTTGGTGGTCATGAATTTCTTCAGTTGTTCTTTATCATGGAAGCATCTTATTTTGCCATCAATTTTGAAAGACAGTTTTGCAGGGTACCTCAATCTGGGTTGGAGGTTGTGTTCTTTTGGAATTTGAAACACTTCACTCCAAACTCTTCTTGACTTGATGGTTTGTGTTGACAAGTCTGCCGTGATTCTGATTGGTTTTCCTTTAGAGGTGATCTGTTTCTTTTTCTAGCAGCTTTTAATATTCTGTTCTTGTGCTGAATTTCTGGGATCTTTATTATATGTCTGGGTGTAGATTTACTTTGGTTATGGCTAGTTGGTGTGCTATATGCCTCACTTATCTGTATGCCAGATCCTTTTCCCATGTTTGAGAAGTTTTCTGCTATAATTTCTGTAAATAGCCTTTTTATTTCATTTGTGATGACCCCTGCTTCTTCACTGATACCTATCACTCTTAAATTATGTTTCTTTACATCCTCTTGTAGCTGTTGAATTGTTATTTCCTGGTTTCTTGTTATTATTAAGAGATCTTTCCTTTCCCGAGCACTAGCTGCAATCCTGTCTTCAAGGATTGAACATCTATCGTCAGTCTCTTTCAAGCAGTTTTGCCAGTTTTCAATTGACTTTTTAATTTCCTGGATATCTCTTTGAATCTGTTTCATGCATTATAATTCCTTTCTGTATTGTTCATTCATGGTTTCCATCATTTTCCTATGCTCCTCTTTTTTTTTTTATCTATGACTTCTTTAGATATACTGAGCAATTCTTTCATTATGTTTGTGATTTCTTCTTTTACCTGAGACATTATTTCTGATTTGATTACTTTTAGTCTCATGAAGTTGTTTCTTTACTTCAGTTGGTATCCTCTTGGAGATTTCAGGTGTGTGACTTCCATTTTCTTTCACGACTGTATCTCCTAGACTTGTCCTGTGTGGGCTGGAGGTCTGAGATTGCCTTTTGCTCCTTTGTCTTGACTTTCTCCTGGGTTCCTCCCAACAAGCTGGTTGTGGGACCCCAGGAATTTCCCACGTTGGCAGTGCCTCTGTGGTGTAGCGGAATGGGACAGGCATCTGTGTTCCTCTAACTCTGGGTTTACAGGGAGGTAGCGGGGTGTGGGGTGGGCTTCACACCTGTGCAGTTATGTTGGGGCTTCCATGATGGCCAGGGGTACATGGTGATGGGGCTGCTTCTCTCAGCCTATGTGTCTACACTGGGACTCACATCATGGCGGCAGCCACATAGGGGTTTGTTTGTCTGATTCTCCCAGTGGGTGATGGCTGCCCAAAGGAAGCAAGGGCCTCCAATGGTGGCCGACAGGTGCACGGGGCTTACCTGGCTGTGTGTCCATGCTCCTGCTGGCTGTCTGCAGGAAGAATGCTTCCAGTGGCAGTGGCCGGCAGGAGGAGGTAGATCTGGCTGGTTCTCCCTAACTCACACTTTCTTAAGTATGTTATAGATTTTACGCCCTTGTTCCTTGATATTGACTATTGCTGGTTAGAAAAGTCTGATATGAAGCTAATTTTATTCTCCTTACATAGGTAATTTGAATTTTTTTTTGCCTGGATGCCAGATCATTTTTCTTTACAGCTAAAGTCTGATGATGCCTATATGGAATATGTTTTTGTATTGACTGACCCAAATCAATTTTCACTGATAAATGGTATATACTTTCAATATGTCAGTTAGGTCTTTTTTAAAATTGTTATTATTCCAGGACAATTCTATTGACATTAAAACATGCGCTTTGTAATATTCAGTTGTTTCTTTTTCTAGGAACTTCAAATATGTGTATGTCTGCTATATATTATTTTCTTTATAGTAATTGTCATTTATAAAAAAATCTGTTTCACATTGTTAATTTTCTGATTTTCCTTTTGTATGCCTCTTAAGTTAATAGTAAATCCTCTTTTTTGTTCACTTTCCAATTTTGTTTAAATCTAATGATTCTTCCTTTTTTCTTTTATATTTTTCTTGATATTTGTTTATTACTATTGAATTTCCTCCTGGTTGTCACTTCCCTACAGTGATATTTCTTTATAGCTAGAATTGCTTCATTAAAAATTTTAAAAAGATTGTATGGTAGTAGATTATTTTGTTACAATTTTCTTCTGTTTCATTACACTGTTTTGTTTCCTGGTGAGTTCTCATTGTTAATAGGAAAACTTTAATGCTTCTTTAGATACATTTTTCTTTCTGTAGATTCCCATGTGTATTTTATTTTTATATACCAAGTGAGTATTTATGGGTGAACCCTATGAAGGTAGCAGAGGGAGAAAGCAGGAAGAGGAGACTTTCAAGTCTAAATGACTGGGTGCTTTCTGTTGCTACAGTGATAGACTGTCTCACTTTTGTTGCATCTATTATGCACATATTCTTGGTTTCTCCAATTCTAACTTTCTGCAGGAGAAATTTTGCCACCAGTTTCTCATTCTCCTAGAATCTTTTACTAACCCCTACTGCCAAGAGACACAAATGTGACATTCCTAGGCAATTTCTCATTTTTTAAGGTGTATTTGTACTAGGAAAGTCTACATCCCCCATCCTTTTCCTCTGCTCTCTCATTTACTTGAGGCTGACTGCAGCAGATCCCCTGCACTCCTCTTTCTTCTGTCTTTTCTGTTAGTGTTCTTCAGTGTTTGTGCAGGTCAAAGTTACAATTGATTTTGGAAACACTTTATTTTGGAATCTGGGTTTGTGTTTATTTCTGCTTATTCATTCCACTGAAAGTGGTTATTTCTATTTTCCTTTCTTGTTTTTTTGGAAATCAAAGTGGAAAAATTTAGAAACAAATATTTCTCACTAATGAATTTAATTCTTTAAAAAATCATTTTAAACTAGTATCAATAGTGCAAAAACACAAGTGGATGAATAGAAAGATCATTATAATGTAAGTAACTTAGTGTTAACATGAAATCTTGGAGGAAATTCTGGGAACGCAATGGAGCATAAAGTTGTATATGTAAACATACAAATTCTGCTTTGAATGGATAGGGAGAATAAACAGAAGTTGGTTACCTTTTGAGTAACCAACTCACTCCAGGTCCTGCCTACTTTCTTTTTTTAATCGAAATTCATATTCATCGTGAATTGGTCTTTCACCCTTTCCAATTAAAGTAGGTAAATACATCATAAAAACATAAACGATGGAGATACATATGTTTCAAATCATTTTATCTATGCAACTTGCTGCATTCTCTATCAGTTTGTGGAAATCTAAAAATTTGTGTAATTGTCCTGAAAGTTGTCCAGAAATTTGTGTAATTTCCAGAAAGCTGTTCGTTTCAGTGGCAGAGGTGAGTGAACCGCAAAGCTAATGAAACTGGTAATTCTGAAAAATCTTTCTTTCATGAGACTACAGTCATGCGCCATTGATCAATCAGAATACATTCTGGAAATACATTACTAGGTGATTTCACCATTGTGTGAGCATCATAGAGTGGATTTACACAAACCTAGATGTGTAAATCAACAACTCTGTATGGCCTGTTGATGCAATCAAGAGTCATGTTAAACCCTTGGTGTATAAGGTGGCTGCTAATACAGGGTGCTGTATAGTAAACTTTTAAAAAATAAGTAGATGGAGAACATACTAAAATAGCAAAATAAAATATAGGAAATACATAAATGACACAGTTGTTTATGATTATTACCAAGTATTATGTACAGTACACTGTTGTATGTGCTATATTTCTGCATGTCTGGCAGTGCAGTAAGTTTGTTTGTACCAACATCATCACAAACATGTCATGGATTGCACTGCAATGTTTCAATGCCAGTGATGCCACTAGGCCACAGAAAATTTTCAATTGCATTGTAATCTTCTGAGATTGCTATCATACATGTGAACTATTGTTGACCAAAAGGTAATTATGTAGCAAATGACTACAATATAAAAACAACAATATGTATACATGGTGGTGTGGCTTTCTAATGTTTGCAAGTAAGGTATTTTGACTTCAATAGGTTAAGATAAAAATTCCTTCCTGTCCAACTTCTCCTTCACTGTGCTTACTCTCATGTCATGTGGCTTTGTGTGACCATGAGTGCTTTGAAATCAGGCTAAGAGAATGTTCTTTTGGCAATGTATTAAGCTTTGGCTTACTGAGAAATACTTATATAGTTGGGTTAGAATTTTGTGTATCCAGTTACATTTTTGTTGTTCAAATGAAAGAATGGGTTCTAGTTGTTTTGCTAGTGAACCTCTCCTCTATGCATGTTCAACCAGTGTCTTGACAAAAAGTGGGGGCCCTGTGGTCATATCTTGCACTAATATATGAAGAGTGCAAGCAGAAGCTTGAAAGTATGAAGCTTGAAAGTATGAAGCTTGAGACCAATCATCAGATGTGTAAAATTACTATAATTGGAGAATTAGGTTATATCAACACCTTGTCAACTCAGAAATTTTCTCAGCTAGGAGTAATTGAAAATGCAGTGTATATAATTATATAAGTGTAAAACTACCACACCTTTTTATTTTTTACAGGATTGCACAAATAAAATTTATAATTCTCATGTTTGTGGGAAATAAGCTCATAAAGGTGTATTATAAATAGCAAGGGTATTTATGTGCAAAGTTTTATTTCAGTTTTTTAAATTTCTATTTTTTTGACTTTTCTCATAAGCATTCAGTTGGCAATTTAACATTTTGATTTAAAAAATCTATCTTAAAGCTCTTAAAGTCGTGTGAGTCTCTGGTATCATAAAATCTGTATCATCCTATGCTTAATAGGGTAAAATAATAATTTCATGTATCACTGACTGTTTTCCAATTAGTATGGAGGGAAAAGTATTCCAGCTTTCAGTCCTCGGTAGTTCTTTATCCTGAATGAGTATGCAAAGGCAAATGAAGCTTCTATTTACTTGGGAAATGAATAGAGAAAATGGAAAAAGGGGTAAACTGCTGTTTGTATCATTTTGTTTTATTTTAGACTGGATTAAGAATGGTTTGAGAATTGATTCAATTCAGCTAATGCTTACCCTGAATTATATGGAAGTTAATTTTACACTTGCATTTAAACAAATGAGGCCCCTGGTACTCAGGGCTCCTTTGTATGGGAGAGCCTATTAAGTCTTCCTCCAGAATGTGGGGTGGGTTGAGGCTAGCACTGCCATTCAGACAAGAGTTCTGACCCAGATCCAGTTGTGTGTGGGTCTTGTGCCTGAGATGCACTTTCTTCAATATTTTTCAGATTCCTTCTAGAGGCTAAGACCAGCCAGGGCTGATTAATGCTATCTGCATGAGTCATCCTGATCCTGGGTCTCGACCTGGTGGGATCTCTCCAGAGCTTTGTAGATCCCAGTTCCAGGAGGGCAGTTTATAGTAAGGTGATTCCTGCTATTAGTCCATAAAGAATATTCATGGAACTGCTTGATGTTGGACTCCTAGAATGGTGCTGATATGCTAATTTTGGATGATACTTACACTGAATACAATGGGCTCTAGACTCTGGGCTACAAATGATCCATGTATGTATTTTTGCATGTGTACATGTATATGCATGGTGTATGTGTGTATGTGTGTGTATGTATATATGTATTTATGTATTGACTTCTTCCCACTGCAATACTGCCCACAGATTGGAGGTGGCGATTCCAGCAGGAGGCAGGTTTTATCCCATGGGTCAAGCACTGGCACCAAGGGCAGTTACTCCACCCTCTGTACCAGCTCTGTATCAATGTCAGAGAACCCTCTGGGGGTGGGTACACCTATTCATTTTAGGGATTTTAAGACCCCTGTTTCTCCACACTAATAATCCTTTTAGATAGCCATCCTCTCTGAATTTCCTCCTAGTTGTAAGATCATTGAACTTTCTTGTTTAGTGTCACACAGTGATAAACAAGGAGTAGACATTCCCATAGGAATGGGCCACTCATCTCCCCCCATTCGTGTATCCAATGGTGATATGCAGAAAAATGGCTTGCAATTAACTTGAAAGCAGTCATATTCTAGGAGTGCAGTGATTATGGCCTGAAGAATTGAAGAAATTATCAGAAGATGTATTGTAATGCATAGACACTGCGTGAAAGTTTGTGCTATACATTTAGTGTAATAAAGAATTATATATGTTTCCTACATACTTTAGCTAAGACTTGAATTTATGTCCATCATCAAGTGGGCAAAGTAATATCCTGAAAGTTGTGTAAAGCCAATATCCATAGCCAACACATCACCAGGAGTAATGATTTAACCAGCATTAAATAAAAATGATTATACTACTATTGGAGAAAGAGGATCAGTATTGTTTCTACACAATTTTTTTCTAAAGTAGTATGGAATTTTGAATAATTAAGATGTTTCTAGTCTTTTTCTTGAACTAGAACTAGAAATCTTTTTCTTGAACTAGAACTAGAAGTTAGTGAAAAGTGAAACATCTTACAATAAAAAACACAAACAGTTCCCGGAATTGAAAGAAAAGAGATGGTGCCTGGATACTATAAAGAATCTATTATAGTTTAGATTGAAAATGTCCCTCAAAAGTCTTACCGTTAGAAGTGGGGCTTTGTTGGAAGGGGAGAGTCACTGGTACATGACATGGAAGAGTGTGTTCTTCTCCCTAGCTCCTCCCTTTTCTCTCTGCTTTCTGACCTCCATGCAGTGAATAGTTGTCTTTCACTATGCCATTTTCTGATGCTATTTCTACTTTGGAACCAGTAGATCATGGACTGACTCAACTGGAGAATTGTGAAGCAAAGTAAACCTCTTGTCCTTTAGGTTGAGGAGGTAGAGTATTTTGTCCCAGTGACTGGAGAAAATTGATATCAAGAGTATGACTGATGCTGACTATGTGGTTTAGAGGCCTTTTGAAGTGGTTTATGGGAGGGATTTGGAAAGGTTGGAAGATGTGGGCTAGAGAAGCCCTAGCATTTCATAAACTGAACTTGATGGGTAATTTTTGTTGGAAGTCGGAAGACCAGAATACTGATAGGAATGTGAGAGTAAAGGCCAGGCTCTTGGAGTTTCAGAAAGGAATGAGGACTGTGTTGAAAATAGGACTTGAGGTCATATGTGTTACTTTGGCAAAAAGCTTTTCTATCTTTTGCACATGCTTTGAGACTTTACAGGAAACTGAGATTAAGGATGCCAGACTAAAATTAATATGGAGGAGGAAATTTTAAGGCAGCCTAATGTTCAGGTCATGGTATAGGTATTGATAACTGCTTGTAGATAGGTCTATCTTAAGAATATGCGCAAATTGCAGAGGTGAATGATTTAAACAAATTTTGCTGTTTGGCTGAATGGGAATACTTGAAGAGTTAAAGCAAAGGAGAGTATGATTGCTTAAAAGATTAACATTATAAAGAAGCCATGAACTTTGTACAAGGACAAGAAGAAAGATGCCTTGAAATCAGCAAGACTACACTCATCCCAGATTCAAGGGTTCAAAACCATAAGTCTTTTATTTGAGAAAAGTCCTAGGATATCTGCTCAATCAGGCCTGCTTTTGGAAGTGTATCACTGAGTTCAGTCATTCAGGTGCTCACAGGCTGCTGTAGCTATGGAAAGGGCACTGATCTACTGCTCAGACTATATGATAGCATTCACATAGTACTAGTTTTTCAGATGTAAAGAAAACAAGAGTTATGGATTTATGAAGGTTTAATCTAAGATTTCAGAAGAAGGCCCAGGAAGGTCGATAAAGTTGCATGATGGGGTCACATTTTCTGCTAGGACCCCATAAGAAGGCAGTGCATCAAGCTATGAGACTGAAGTTGAAGGTGTGGTAGAGACCTCAGGAAAATGGAAATACCAGGAATGTGAAATGTCTGCTGAAGAAAGCTGCAGGCAGTGAGCAAAACTAGCTTAAGAGAGGTCATAGTGGGCTACAACTAGTAAGGCTAGAGGGGTGGGGGGTCTCCATGCCTTTTGGACATCACAACCTGCCATGGGTGCTGGACATGGAGCCATAGGATTTAATGCTAGCACTGCTGTGCCTTGGTATGGTTTCTATTTCCTTATTCCTTCCTTGGAATGGAAATGTTGCCATTGTATATTAGAAAAGTTTTAACATTCTTGTTCATTTTTACAGGATCTCACAGATAACTGTTTGCCTTGAGTCTTAGAGGAGAATTTGAACTTGGACTGTTTAGCAATGCTGACCTGTTAAGATGGATTCAATGCATTTTGTATAATGAGATAGACATAAGTCTTTTGGGGGTCAGAGGCAGAATATTATGGTTTAGATCTAAAATTTCTCCCTAAGTCTCATGTTTGAAGGTCAGGATCTTGCTGCCATAGGTAGGTCATTGGGGTGTGGCATACCCTGGTTCCCCTAAAATAAGAGCTAGCCAGAAAATATTCAACCTTGAAAAGTAGAAATCAAATATGTCAGCCCTAATCAGTCTATCTTTGCATTACCTGCCTTACAAAGTGAGCAAGAGAATAGTGATGGCAGGTAAGGTGAAGATAGCCTGACTGCGGCTGACATTTTTGATCTCCAGTTTTCAAGCCTGATTGTTTTCTAGCTGGGTCTTATGTTCAGGGAAAGAGAGTAGAAGGTTGTAGTCTCTTCCCTGGCTCCTCCCTTCTCTGCTTCCTGGTTGCATGTGGTAAATAGCTTTCCTCCATTGTTTTGTTCTTCCATGTACTTTTTACCTTGGAGTTAGAAAATCATGGGCTGAACCCACTGAAAGTATAATGCAAAACAATCCTCTCCTCTTTTAAGTTGCAAGTGTCAGGTATTTTGTTCCAATATCAGGAAAGTGGCTAATAGAGGATCTTTCTGTTTAGATTGGGTGCTGAACAAATATGCCAATACTTCTCTACTTGCTATTCTAAATCTTCATCAGTCTATCATTCTATATCAAAAAAACTCACTAATTTTTAGTGTAGTTTTAAATCAAATTATTTATTAAGACAGTGACTATTAATTCTGGTATATCAACTTAATTGAATTAAGAAATGATTAGTATATTATTAAAACCTGCTCTTAGGTGTGTCTGAGTGGGTCATGGAAGACTGGCCTTGGGCACTGTACATGGTCCCTGCCTTTTTCTCTCTGGCACAGTTCCCTTGCTCTGCTTTCAAGACACCATGAATTAAGTAGTCTTGCACAGCACCATGTTGTTTCTTATTTGGAACCCTCTGACCAAGAATTGAAGTCCCCAAAACTGTGATCCAGGTTAAACACCTCCTCTGAGTTGTAGGTGCTGGGTATTGTGTCTCAGCGATATGAAAGCTAACATGGACAGTGACCAAAACAAAACACAACAAAACTGCCTGTGGCCTCCCACACCTATGAGTGGCTCTAATTGAGGTAGAACCTAAAATTTGGCATACGTATTAGCTGCTTCCAGGTAGTTTTGAACTTAGTTTCACACATGTAACAAACTTTAAAACTGTTTTTATCTCCCTCAGGGATTCCTTTCCTTTTTTGAAGAAACACTAGCTACTTAGAAATTCTCTTAATAGATGCTTAATAGATATCCAATTAATTAAATAACACACAGCAGTATAATTCAGGATTGACATATAAATAATGAAACAGTGCAGGCAATGATAATACATGTGGATATGATTTAAGTTTTTCAATAATATAGTTAAATAGGAAGTCTAATTACAATTATTGTTTGGTTTGGTTTGAAAGCACTTTTGCACAGTGTTGATGTAAAGTGGGTCATTGTCGATGTCAGTGAAAAAGAAGATGCCCAGTTTTCTTGCATTACAAGGCTTTAATTTTATTGTCTGTCCCTACTGACTTTAAAAATCTTGATAGAAGGTAGAAAAATTCCCACACCCTCCTGTTCAGGGAAGCCATCATTTATTATGCTGCTGATTTCTATTCTGGTGCAATCAATCTAGTTAATGTCAAGTACCACTGACAAGAGTGTTTGTGACTCAGTCATCTGGAGACATTTGAAGGGCTGGTGCAATGGCTGGGATAGAAAAATAAACAGAATTTAAAAAATCTTCTAGTTTGAACTTTCCTACAACTGAGTGCCAGTGGGTCCCGACTCAGGCATGCAGACAGGGAAGCTCTTTTCACTCGATCACAGTGAGCTCACCTCAGTGGAGTGGGCAGGAGTGGCCCAGACTCGTCAGCAGCGAGTGCTTTCTGCTTACAGCATCAATGCCAGGATGGTAGACTGGTCCTTAAGCAACTAGTTGTTCCTTGTCTACCTCCTCTCTTACCTCTCCCCTCATCTTACCTCACTGGACTCAGTTTCCTACAGGAAGGCACCATGTTTGTCTTTTTCATGGATGTTTCCCTATCACCCACTGTATGGATGTCTGAGAATTTCACTACGTATTTAATGATCGTTTATTGACATGTGGCTGAATTCCTCAAGTATCTTACTGTGATCCAATTCATAGCATTAAAATGGCTCTCATGATATTGTGGCCACTGAGATTTAAAAAAACCCTGTATAACTTTTATATACATGAATCACTGGAAGTGAGAAAGATGTACTAATTAGCGTTGCCTGGCTTCAGATGGTCAACAGAAGATGGCATTAATCGGCATGTGGATATAAAATGACATAATTTTTCTTTTAGTTTATTATTATGTATTCCTGTCACACACTTCTGAAAACAGCAAATCCTCAACTTATGAATGCATTTTGTTCTGGTAGAACATTCATAATTCGAATTCATTTGTATGTTCAACAGAGTCTTACACGCCTTTGACACAAATATACAATGTATATCGCTTGGCACTTCCTAGCAGTCCCCTCCACATCACCACTGCTTTAACTGTTGCGTCCAGACATCTGAGGCCCTGACTGAGCACTGTGCTACTGTACACTATGGCAGTGTACAGTTAGCACACAGCAGCAGGACTGTGATAATGTCCTGAAGACACGTAAACTATTTCTGCGATTTGTGCATTGATGAATGTTTGTCTGTTCACATCTGTAAAGGTTTGCAACTCTGAGTTGGGGATTCACTATACTGTTCCTCAACTCTGTTGTTCCCATTTTATTTTTACATCCTGGCTTTTCTGACCAGGTCATGCCACCGTCCAAATCATGACTGATCTAGGTTAATGATAATTTCTTTAATACACTAACACTCACTCAGAATGAGATGGGAAAGTCAGAGGGGCAAGTGTATATAGTTTAGGAATTAGTTTAACTCTTTCTCTGTCCACATTACTTGGGTCCTTTTTTCCCTCTCTACATCTTTATATTTACTTATATTCATGACAGGAGCACACAAACTTCAGAAGGGGATCAGCCACTCATTCCAAATCCCATAAGTATTCCATGATTGACTGAAGGGATCCATGCATTAAGCAGGGCCTATTATTTCCTTTGCTACCCTTGGCGTCACATTTCCTTGATATTCTATCAAGACTTTTCAGTAACAAATCCATTATTGTGTGAAATGCCATTTGCAAAGACTTCTCTACTTGAAGTCTGTGTACCTGACACATTTTGACCAATTACTGATGCTTTTCTTCACAGGGTTGTGCTGAGGAAGCTTTTGGACAGAGCATATCCTGTAATTAGGTAAATTTGAGTGGATTTGTCTGAAAGTAGTCTAATAAATGACATTTTGCTTGGCATGGTGAAATTTCTTTTAAGCAAGGGAACTGAGGGGCTTGTATTTACTTGTCCTGTTAATCAGAAGCAGTGTGGATATGCTTAATTTGACCTTTAAGCAGATGTAGCTCAGACCCAGCTGTCTTTCTTTATGTAACTCTTTGGCAAACTTTTTCTCTCATTTAGCCACCACTATTGTGAGTTTTCAGAATGTCCAAGCTATGTAACATTTAATGAATGCCATTCATGCTGGAGAAACAGGTTCCATGTGACCTGTACTTTCTTCTGGAACCTTATTCCCAATTGCAGGTTGCTCACCTCACAAGTAAATTTGATCATTGTTTGCTCAGTATTATTTCATTGCTGTCTCAGGACAGCCTTGATCTGGTTTCCCTTCCATAGGATGTGACCCATCCCCAACCTGCTGGCTGCCAAATGAAATTTCATTTCGGCTGTTGACACAAGCATTTCCTGGAGGGGTCATACAAAGATATTCACAAATGCTTAGCTTTTGAAAGGATCAAAGAACAGATTTTAGGAGTTGTGGGAGAAAAAGTCTATGGGAGCAGTGATATGAGAAACATGAGAAGTTCTTTCAAAGTGGTTAAATGAGGCAGAATTGGGATTATAGGGACAATTTTTGTTAAATCCCATACCAGAAAATAGAATGTAAGATCTCAAATTTCTATATGCTTCCAGGGAGCAGTGGTGGTGATGGCAGCTTTAGTCACAGAAGGTCACAGCAAGTCAAGGATACATTTTTGCACTCTCACCATTGTCTAGCTCTATTCAAGTGGAATAAATATGCAAAATACCTATTCCTGGACAGAAATGATCTCAGCCAGGGTGTGATGATGCATATCTGCAATCCCACTATTCTGGGACATTGTGGTAGGAGGGTTGCAAGTTTGAGCTTAGCGTGTACAATGTAACAATTTAGCAAGACCCTATTTGTTTGGTTTCAAACTAAAAAGGCTGGGGATATACCTCAGTATGAAGGTCCTTGGTTCAATCTCCAGTACTGCCCAAAACAAAACAAAACAAAACACAACACCAGAAAAAAACCCTAAATGAAAAACAGTTAACATGATGTTCTGAGTGGCATTGACAGCATGATTCTTTTTCTTTTGGTTTTCAGATTACTGAATGTACTACTATGCTTCGGTAGGGTAAATTGTGTTTGGATAGTTATTAATACTAATAACTGAAAGGTTGCCTTTTGCTGTTGTGTAGGGTATATTCTCTTTTATGAATGGCATTCTTGGGAAAGCTTGGCTTGAGGACATGTTCTGTTCTTCCCACTATTTAGAGGTGAGAGTACCTTTTAAAATTGGGGTCCATACCAGCCTAGGCTACAAACTGAGTTCAAGACCAGCCTGAATTGCATAGTGAGACCCTGTCTCAATAAAATAGGGCCAGGGAATTAGCTCAGTGGCATAAGCACCTGCCTGGCAGGCACAAGGTTGTGAGTTCAATTCCTGGTACCAGAAAAAAAATTGGGGTCTAATTCATACTATAATTAATAGAATGACTGAGGCAGTGGCACTTCTTGAGACATTAAGCATCTCCTTATAAGAGCAGTTCAGATTCTATTAATTAATCATTATCTAGAATGAGAGAGAGAGCTTTGTAAATACTGAATATCTCTGGAATTTGAGCAATAAAGAAGAAGAAAGTTGTTACATGAATTTCTGTAATGTTGATTATCTGTGTATATCATGAGTTGGCCT
The DNA here is from genome assembly GCA_004363535.1 of Dasyprocta punctata. Lineage (NCBI taxonomy): Eukaryota > Metazoa > Chordata > Mammalia > Rodentia > Dasyproctidae > Dasyprocta > Dasyprocta punctata. The sequence continues at coordinate 72,070 of RJWM01007381.1, forward strand.
ATCATGATCCCCAAAAGATTTTAACAATTTATAGTAGAGTTTGTTTTGCCTTATGACATCTGAAACTATAGGTTCCACTGTGTGCCTATGTATGTATGTATGTATGTATGTATGTATTTATTTATTTTCTGGCACCAGGGATTGAACTCACAACCTCACACCTGTCAGATAGGCGCTTAAGCCACTGAGCCAAACTCCCAGTCCTAGCTTTTTGAGGCAGTGTCGCACTGTGTAGCTCAGGCCGGCCTTGCGCTCACGTTGTAACCCAAACCGGCCTGGAACTCAACAATGCTCTGCCTACCTCAGCCTCCTGAGTGCTGGGATTAAAGGCGTGCACCACCACGCCCAGCTCCTATGTATTTATTTATATTTATTTTACTTTTAAGGACATAACCAAACTATCCTGATAATTTTTAACCGAGTGTTAATCACATAAAAAATACTCATAGGACACAATCAGCTGAATTAACCTGAAAATAGCAGCATTTTGGAACATATATTTTGGGTCAAGGAGGCATATTTAATTCTTTATTGTATCATCCCTTTAAAGAAATAGCTGTAGGGCCAGTGTGATCCCCTTTATCAGACTGAGCCTTCTACCTGCTCAAATTGAAGTCTTTTTCTGTTTTTGTTACTCCAGTTTTAAGGGTTAGCCTGATCTTTTTCAGTTCCTCAGGATAAAATCCCTTACCATTTTTCTCTTTCTGATGCAAGCTTTTTTCTGTTAAAATAGAAAGAACTAGATGTAGTTGAAAAATTCATCTAGGAACATCATTTCACTGCCTCATTGACATCAAGGTGGTTAGAAGTGACTGTTGGGAAGAAAGTTGAATTGGAATGAGAGTGGAGAGTACTCCTCTTGCTGAATGAACTCAAAGAAGAACCAGAATGATTTCCTGTTCAGAAGTAGCTTTGCCTGGATAAGTGAAGTTAGTGCAGCAAGGCAAGAAAGTGCGGAATCTTAAGACTGGGACATATGGAGGTCATTGCTTAGAGTTCTTCAGAGAGGTTAATAATGAAATACCAATCATTTTATAAAGAATTATTTGAGTCCATTGCCTTTTGAGAAGTCTATATGTGATTTTATCTTATTGATATCTTAATCATTTCACATTTATGTTCTGGGGAGCTAAAACTATGCAAACGATGCTTCTTTAACCCCACAGTCAACTTCTAAAAGATACACTTTTCTCTTTTATTTCTTTACCATGCTGTTCAGTGTCAATGCCATTATTGTTTAGTTAGTATCATCAAAGGGATTAATAATTGAAAAGTTTGTGGAATGAACCAATGTGCATAAAATAATCACCAATGCAAGAAAGATGGAGGAAGGGCCATTGAGATTCATAGTATGAGAATGTTGGAGATTACTTTCTTCTAGAAAAGGAGAAGATCTGGAAGGCTTAAGGGGGATTTCATGGAGAAAGGTAGCTATAGTTAAAGTAGAACTTTATTTTTTTATATTAAAACTTTTTTTGGTACTAGGAATCAAACCATAACCTTGTGTTTGCCAGTCAGGTTCTGTGCCACTGAGCTATATCCCTGGCTACAAAATTAAATAGTAGTGGGTGGGGCAGGCCTACAAGATTAAATAGTAGTGGGTGGGGCAGTCTCTTCCTCTTTCTTTTCTTCAGTGGTGCTTTATCTCAGTGGGAGTTAGCTTTAATAAGAATAGAAATCCTAGAGGAATATTTATGGCCACAGAGGAAGGAAAGGTGTCAAGGTGGGTAGGTAGAAGTACTGAGGTCAATAAATTAGAAAAGTATACACAAGTCACTAACGTATTTTGATGAAACACATGAGAGAGAAATTGACATTTCAGTTAGTGATGAGAATTAAGAACAGTGAAATTTAGCTAAGTTGGACTTTTTTCCTTTTATTATTATTTTACCAAATACTGGGGAGTTTTTCATACTTTAACCTGTGGGACTCCTTTTATAGAGGCAAAACCAAAGACACCACAGAAAAATCAGAGTAGACAACTTCAGAGACTTGCCTTTATTTTCAGAGCAACTTTAATGTTTATCTCAAGTCAGATCAAGAAAGAGACTCATAAGGAAGCACTTAGCAAACAGTAAACAGCACAAGTACCTCTGTGTTATTCGCTATAGGTGTTTCTTACAGGTATGAAAGCATAGTTGTGGAAGAGAAGGTGACTCCCTGAACATGTAATCTAACCTCTTAGTTTCAATCTCCTTATCACAAAGCAGCTACCTCATAGGATTATGTTGAGGAATGAAATTCTCAGCCAGGGCCGGCTTATAATAGATGCATAGGTAATATTCTTTCCCTGTAGTCGCTGACTCACAGCACTGACTGAGTGCTTCCTAGTTTCCTAGCCCAGCACTGTTCCATGTGCCGTGGATGAGACTGTCCCTCACCATCAGGAGCTGACATGTGGACCACACCGCTTTCATTTTTTCCTTTTAGCACACTCTCTTCCCCCTCAGCTCTCTCTAGCTCCCAAATTGTCTTGTACATTCCTTGGCAAGTTAAAAAGAATCAAGAAAAGTCAGGGTAAGAGTTGTAGAAAGTATAATGGGCCTTCAAATATCTGAGAAGTGAAACATTATCAAGGGGACATTTGTAGCTACTTTTCTGAAATTTGTGGAAAACAGGCTGAGAGAACTGCCAAGTCCAAATGTTAAATATGAGAGAAAAAAGTGCTGTTAAAAAGGCTATTATCTTGTTCTGAACATATGTTCATCATGGATGCTTCTATCTGAAAACATCTTATAAACATCTTATAAA
>RJWM01007382.1:0-10625 GCA_004363535.1 Dasyprocta punctata
CTGGGGAACCTCTCCTTCCTGGACATCTGCTACACGACCTCCTCAGTCCCCCTCATTCTTGACAGCTTCCTCACTCCCAGGAAAACCATCTCCTTCTCAGCTTGCTTTGGGCAGATGTTTCTGTCCTTTGCCATGGGAGCCACAGAGTGTGTGCTCCTGAGCATGATGGCGTTTGATCGCTATGTGGCCATCTGCAACCCCCTTAGATATCCTGTGGTCATGAGCAAGGCTGCTTGTGCACCTATGGCTGCTGGCTCCTGGGCAGCTGGTATCATCAACTCTGTCGTACAGACATTTCAGGCAGTGAGACTGCCCTTCTGTGGGGACAATATCATCAACCACTTCACCTGTGAGATCCTGGCTGTTCTGAAATTGGCCTGTGCTGACATCTCCATCAATGTGATCAGCATGGTTGTGGCTAACATGATCTTCCTGGCAATCCCAGTCCTGTTCATTTTTGTCTCCTATATCTTCATCCTTGCCACCATCCTGAGGATTCCCTCGGCTGAGGGCAGGAAAAAGGCCTTCTCCACCTGCTCTGCACACCTCACTGTGGTGATCATCTTCTACGGGACCATCCTCTTCATGTACGGGAAGCCCAAGTCCAAGGACCCGCTAGGGGCAGACAAGCAGGACCTTTCAGACAAACTCATCTCCCTCTTCTATGGGGTGGTGACCCCCATGCTGAACCCCATCATCTACAGCCTAAGGAACAAAGATGTGAAGGCTGCTGTGAGGAACCTGGTGGCTCAAAAACACTTAACTGAGTGATGCCATCAAACTAAGACTGGCAGCATGCGTGACCTCCAAACTCCTCTTGCTTATTTTAAAAGGTAACCCAGAGTATAAAAGAAATTTTTTTCAGGTCTATACCATAGACCTTGAGACCATGACTAAAAAATAAACTATTTTCCCTATCTTATCATAAACAATGGACATTTCTTTCTGAGAAGGAAACAGTCTTCACATTTCTGGAGATGCTGCCTAGTTACTGACTTGTACTCATACCATGACTATTTTATGTTAGAAAAAATCTTACGTTGTCTACCACCAAAGCTGGTACATATCTGTATGGAGTCATTGATGTGTGCAAAATTAAGAGACAAATGCAAAACCTGGTTTTAGTGGCACTAGGTTCTCTTTCTGTGTACCATTTGCCCTTGTGTAGAATTGCTGGATGTAGTGCATACTTTGTTGTTATCCCAGAGGCCTGTGTTTAGTAAGAAAAACATGAAAAATATCATTCACACTGTTATGGTTTATACATTGTGTCAGCTTGAGAAGTCTAGAAGCTTAAGCAAGGCAGCAGCTCTACATCCTGGGGTGTAGAGCACAAGCAATTACCTGGTCACTGTGTCAATTTGAGAAGGTCAGAAGTTTAGCTGAGAGACTCAGCAGGGAGACAGTGGTCTTACTTTGTAAACATCCTCATCCTGTGCAAAGGAAGGCAAGGAGATTTGTGAATGCTACACCCATCCTGGGGATGTGGAGGGGTCCTATGTACAATATAAAGGAGGAAAGAGGCTTGCTCTTGCCCCTTTTACTCTGGCTGCTTTTGCTCTGGCTGCTGCCTTGAAGTGTTGCCCCAGTGCCGTGTCACTCTGTCTTGGAACCAGCTGATTATGGACTAAAACCTCCAAAAACTGTAAACTAAATAAACCTTTCCTTCCCTAATTTTGGGTGTCAGGAGTTTTGTCTCAGCAATCAGTGAAAAGTAACTAAGACACATACTATCACAATGTGTTGGCAATTGGACTATTATGGGGACTCTTCTCCACTCTTAACTCCAAGAAAAAAGTGGTCTTACCATGGCCTTCTCCATGAAAGAACACAGAAATGTTTGCAGCCTTCTCTTCCCACCCCATCCCCAATCTCATAGTAACACAGGACTGCATATCTTGGAGACAGTAGCCCTAATCTTTTCTTTCCTACACAACCTGTACCATTCACATCATTAACACCTGCCAACATGCCTATGGATGTTCACAGACTACAAAGAAATAGAAGCTGGATATGGTGGCACATGCCTGTAGTCCCAGCCTCTTGAGAGGCTGAGGAAGCAGGATCACAAATTTAAACACAGCCTGTGCAACTTAGTGACTTAGTGAGACTGTGTCTCAAAATTGAAAAATGATGCTGGGCATGGTGGTACACACCTGGAATCCCAGAACTTGGGCGGCTGAGGCAGGAAGATTGATGTGAGTTTGAGACCAGCCTGGGCTACAAAGTGAGTTCAAGGCCAACCTGAACTGCATAGTGAAATCTTGTCTCCAAAAGAAAAACAAAAAAGGTCTTTGGTGTAATTCAACACAAAGGCCCTAGATTCAATCCCTAGTACTAGAAAAAAATTAGGGGAAAAGTAAAGAATTCTAGTGATCCTTAATTGCACACCTGTCATCCATCATTGGATTTGCTCCCCACCGACTTGCTCTGGCACAGGTCTGATAGGCTGTGGGTTTGGACACTTGCATGGTCAGCAGCAACCTTGACAGCATGAGAGAATGGATGCTACACCAGGCAGATCTCTGGTAGCAAAAAAAAGAGATAACTTTACTCAAAATCATTTAAAAATAATGCAGGTTTATTCAAAAGTAGGCCCAGCTTCAAGTCTGATAAACAGGTTGCAGCTCTGTTGCTCTGGGACTGCTCTTACTTTTTGCTCTTCCAGGTTGTAGGCATGTTCTCAGGCTGGCTTTTCTCCTGGTCACCCGAATGCTGCTGTGAGCCATGGTACGCCAGCTTCCTGATTAGCTACAGGATAGAAACTGTTGAGCTCCACAAGCGGAGAACATGTGCCCTGGGGCTGGCTCTGATTGGAGTGATGCAAACCACAAGCCCAGCAGGGGCAGGTGGGTACGAATGTGAAGATAGACTTAGACTACAAGGACTTCCCGGCGCAGGAGGTGGGGTTATCTCACCCAAGCCTGCCAGTGGCAATACCAAGAGAGACCTGCAGCTGCTGAGAACAGGTTAGAGAGTAGTGGATATGAGGAGAGCAACCAACAAATTTGTGCCATGTTCTGGGCCCTGGAAAAGGATTTTTCAGTTTCCTAGGGGAAATCCCCAGAAGTTGGACTGCTCCTTACTACTAAAAGAGGTTGACGATTCCCCCATCAACCCAGTCAGATGAGGGCTTGGTGTCATACTTAATTTGATTAAAGCAATGATATAAATGAATATTTAGATACAACTGAGTTTTTGTCATGAGATTCAAACCTGCTGCCAACATCATGTTTCACGTCTCACCTCCACAGCTACAAATGGCCCTCGTGATGGTCCATGTTTTGATGCATCTTTGAGACAGGGTCCTGCTATGTAGTTCAGACTGGTCTTGAGTTCTCAGCGATTCTCCTGTCTCAGCCTACCAAGTGTTGGGATTATGGCATGTGCCACAAAGCCTGAACTCTCAAATGTAGTTTTCAGTTACTTAAACTTTTTGAGAGATGATGCTAGGCATAAACTGAAACAAGCAAAACCAAAACTAAACCAAACCAAAAACTAATGAGAAAACATGGCAGTGGGAGTGGAAGTGGGTTGACTGTTGGAGCTCCTTTTCTGACCTTCGGTTGTTCCACTCCTCTACTGTAAGTTAATTTAAATTGGATGGTCTGAGGTCGCACGCTTGATGCTATGGTTTGGGTATATCCCCCAAAAGTTCACATGGTATAGCAGATCCTCTGGGTGGTGATGTCGAGACATGGTGGGACATTTAAGAGGTGAGAGCTAGTGAGAGTTAAGTTACTGGGAGCATCACCTTCGGAAGCAATTAACGTAGTTCTTGAGAACACAAGTTAGAGTGGGCAGTTACAAAAAGGGTAAGACTAGCCTCTGAATCTCTTTGGCTTCCTGTCTTACTAAGTGATCTCTTCCACACACTCGTCCACTATTACAATGCCCTCTGCCATGATGCTCTCATGAGAGTCCAAACAGATGGGGATGCCCAATATTGGATTTTCAGCCTCAAACAGTATGAGCTAAATAAACCTCTTTTCTTTATAAAGCACTCAGCTTTGAGTATTTTGTTATAGCAATGGACAATGGATTAAGATGGTAGGTATGAGTGTAGGAATGGGGAAATGGGACAATGGAAAATCATCTTTCAGTATCACTATCCCTAAGGCATCCCTGCACTGCATTGCCTGCACCACTCCCAGTCCCCTGGATTGATGGACAGGAGACAGTGATTACAATTATTTCTATATGTACTTGGATTTATCTAAATGCAAACCTCTGGGTGTAAACCTCAGGTCCTGTGTCACAGACACCTCCAAAAGTTATCTGGCCACCACATTTCTGAGAATTCGCTCTAGCCTATATTCTTGGTGGTGGCAGAGGTTCTTTTCATGTAGGATTGCTTATAAAATACCGAACTACATGCCAAGATGAAGGCTTCTTGTGGACATTCTAGAAGACGGCAAAAAGAAAGCCTAGTACCACCAGACTACTATTTGGCCACTTGAACAGTGAGAGGTGATCTGTTAGCACCTCCTTCCCTGAAAATCTTTAAATGAAGAACCTGCTCTTTGGAGTCATTGAACTGGCCACAGTCCTGTCAACCTGACCACCCCGAGGGAGGAGGGTCTCTGCCAAGCAAAGGAAATTGTGTTACGCTGAGGTTCTTTGGTGGAGCCTCTTTTTATCTGTCTCTGCTTTTCCCTTTTCCCTTTCTGACTTGCTGTGCTAACATTGTGGTAAAAGCTAGTCTTACTAATGGTAATTTTTTTTTTCAGTTTTAAGGTATAATTGTCAAATAAAAATAGTTGACACTTAAGGTATAAAATGTGATGTTATATACATATACATGGTGAAATGATTACCACAGTCAAGATAACTGACATATTCATCTGCACAGAATTACCATTTGTGTATGTGGTGAGTGCACTTAAAGATCTACTTCTGAGCAAATTTCAAGTGCATAATTCAGTGTTATTAACTACAGACTCTATAATACACATTAGATCTGCAGAATTTTTCCATGCTGCTCAATCAAGATTTTGTACCTTATGACCAACATCTCCCAGTTTTCGGCCCACTTCCCCACCCCACAGCAGCTGTTCTACTCCCTGCTTCTGTAAGAGCTACTTTTTAAGATTTCCTGGATTAGTGAGATCATTCAGTATTTTTGCGTTCCTGGCTTATTTCACTTAGCACAATGCCCTCTAGATTCATCTATTTCATTGCAAATGACTGGATCCCCCACACTTTAAATGTTCCATAGTGACCCACTGCTTATATGCACCACATTGGCTTTATCCATTTGTCTATTGACAGATACTTAGCTTGATTCCATATCTTGGCTATTATGAAAATGCTGCCATGAACATGAGAATGCAGTTGCCTCTTTGAAATCTGCTTCCCTTTTTTTTTTTTCATGGCAAACTCACAGCCTCACGCCTTCCAGACAGGTGCTTAAGTCACTAAGCCAAACTCCCAGCCCTGGTTTTTTGAAGCAGGGTCGCACTATGTAGCTCAGGTCGGCCTTGCGTTCATGTTGTAGCCCAAGCCGGCCTCAAACTCACAATGTTCCTCCTACCTCAGCCTCCTGAGTGCTGGGATTAAAGGCATGTGCCACCATGCCTGGCTTCCCTTTCCTTTGGATATATACTCAGAAGCAGAATTGCTGCTGGGTGCATTGGCCCATGCCTGTACTTCCAGCCTTAAGAGGAATTCCAACCTTGGGAGGCTGAGGTAGGAGTGTCACAAATTCCAGACCAGCCTGGGCAGTTTAACAGATGCTGTGTCAAAGTAAAGAACAAAAAGGGCTGAGTCTGCAGCTCAGTGTTACAATGCTTTCCTAGTACGTGCAAGGCCCTGGATTCAACCTTAGTGGCCCCCTACCACATGATGGACTGCGTGGTAGTTCTCTTTTTAATCTAGTTGAGAAAGTTCCTTATTATTTTCCATAATGGTTGTACTAATTTAACATTCTCACTAATAATTAGTAAGAGTAGAAACGAGGATCGTTATAACCCTTTGCTTCCCCTCCCCACTTTTTTGAATTTTCTAATACTCTTGCACACATTCAAGCTCAAATGACCTCAACTCTATGAAGACCTTTTTTTTTTTTTTAAATTCTATGTGATTTCTTTAATCAATTCAAATGTATTCAAAAAATGAGAAAAATGTACTGGATCTTGCTCAAGCGAATCTTATTTGTTACAACTGAAACAGCAAAACTAAAGAGATTGGGAAGAAAGTTCCTTAGAGAGTCACTGGCTGACAGTCAGTGCTTCTGGAAGACTCGGGAACCTTCAGGATTCCCAGAGGACCTGTTGGGGTCCAGGGCTGGTCCTGTTTAGTCCCCACTAAAGCTGATACTTTGTTCCCTAGGTTAAGTCAGGACCCTGAGTGTTGTGGAAAACACCCCCTCTTTAATCCAAATTGGGTTATCACAACAACAGCTTCTGACACTCTCAGAGGAAACACCAGGACAGCTCAAAGAACAACTAGGAGGAAGAGGGTGGACAGGTTGTGCTGGACTGACTGACTCATCTTGTCCCATCCCTACAGAGGTGCTCTGGGCCCAGGCCTGCGAGCCAGACACCAGTCTTCCAATTCTGGCTCCAAAAGAATTTGCCATTGCTGAGCTCTTGTCTAAGTGTTTTTCCCTCTCTGAGGTTCAATTTCTTTGCCTGCAAAACGAGAGTGTAACAGTTCTTCTCCTCAGACAATGAAAACAAATGGGGGATACCATGGTTCACAGTCACAACCTCTGAATGGGGTTGTCTTGTGGGCCCTCTCCCCAGGGTCTTGGGCAAAGGCCCCAAACTAGCACTTAGAGGATGATTATACAAGGAGCCTACTCTGTGCCTGCTGCAAACCTGCCATCTGCTGGGCATTTCTGAAGCTGCCACTTGGAAATTCTTTGAGCTCCTCAGGTCAGTGCTTCGCAGATTTTGGGGATCTTATAAAAAATGCAGATTTGCTGCACTCTGTTTGCCAGTATTTTATTAATTTTTTTTATTTTAAAGAAGATAAAGCAGAATAAAATCAATCAAAACAAATCATTGTAAGAGATATAGGACTTCAAAACATTATGAAATCAATGATAGTTACCATAATGTCTTTTGATGTCTTCAAAATAGCTGCAGATAACTTCAGACATAGTAAACATCAAACAGGACAGAATAGAATAGAAACAATAAAAACAAAACAATGAATTCCATAAAGAATTTTAAAACAAGCCAATAGTAAATCCAAAATTGCTACCATAATATATCTTGCTATCTTTGAAATAGCTTCTCTTGTCATGGGATTTAACACAATCAAACAAAACAAAACAGAATAAAACCCAACATAATGAAACAATGGAAACAATACAGGACTCCAAAACAAGACCATAGGGAATCAACAATGGCTGCAACCCTCAGAAGGAGATCTCCCCTCGATATCACACTGTGTACCACTATCCTCTGAACCTGTGATCAGACCAGTGGGCCTCGACCTGCAATGTTAGTGAAGCAACAAGGCACCACAGGCATCCAATTGCATTTCACCTCAATAGCTATCATCACAGCCTGTGTTTCTCCAGACAAGCCGTTCACTTATGGCTGGTGGGGGATGGGGGTTGGTACTTCTTGTTTGCCAGTCTGCATGCCAGAAGGGGCTGGGGTTTGGCTGTTCTCAGTCCAGCTGTCCCACGCATGGTGCTGATTCCCAGACTGGGTTTCTTTGCTGGTGTGGCCATTGTTCTCCCTCCCCCCAGTCTGCAAATGGCCCAGGTCTGTTGTTTTGACAGTGGAAGGAGTCAACAAGATCATGGTGTATGGCCCTTCCCAAGTTGGTCTTAGGGAAAGAGATGATGAGGGAGGGGATTTTACCAGTACTAAATCTCCAGGATGGAACATAGGATTTATCTTTTCTTTAGGCTCAGATTCTGTTAGCTCTTGAAGAGTTTGCTGGAATTTAGCCAATATGGTGACATCTTTTAGTAAGGCATCTGTTTCTCTCCATCCAGTGATCTTAGCGGAAGACCTCCAATTAATATAGGGGAAAGAAATTCCCAACATACTAGATGTCCAGTATGAGTTCATGTTCTCTAAAACTGAAGAATGAATTTTAGGAACAACAGAGTTTAAAAGCAGAATATATTTACTGAGAAAAAGAAAGCTTCTGTATGGGAGAAAGACAGAAGGGGTCATGAGTGGGTTGTCTTGCCAGTATTTTATTAAGGATTTTTGCATCAATGTTCATTAGGGAGATTGGTCTGTAGTTTTCTTTCTTATTTAGGTTCTTCTTTGGTTTTGGAATTAGGGTAATACTTGCTTCCAGAAATGACTTTGGAAGTACTCCTTCCCTTTCAATTTGTGTAAAGAGTTTTAGCATTATTGGCATTAGTTCTTCTCTAAACTTCTTATAGAATTGACCAGTGAATCCATCAGGGCCTGGGCTTTCCTTTGTTGGTAAATTTTTTATTACATCTGCAATTTCATTGATCGATATCAGTTTATTTAGAATTTTTATATCTTCTTGATTTAGTTTTGGCAATTCAATTGTGTAGGAGCCTGTCCATTTCTTCTGTGTTTTCCATCTTATTAGCATACTGGTTCTCATACTAGGTATTTATGATCTCTTGGATTTCTTTGGGATCCATTGTGATTTCCCCATTTTCATTCCTAATTGCTTGAATTTGTATTTTTTCTTTCCTCTTTTTGATGATTAATTTTGCTTATTTTTTCAAAGAACCAACTTTTTGATTTACTGATTCTTTGCACTATTTTCTTAGTCTCTATTGCATTAATTTCTGCTCTTATCTTTATAATTTCCTCCCTCATATGAGCTTTGGGTTTGACTTATTCTTCTTTTTCCTAGAAGTTTGAGGTTTAACATTAGGTTGTTTATTTGAGCTTGTTACATTTTCCTGATGTGTGAGTTCATCAGTAGAATTCATCCTAGAGATGCAGTAATAGTTCAACATATGCAAATCAATAAATGTAATACACCACATTAACAAAACCAAGGACAAAATCATATGATCATCCCAATATATGCAGAAAAAAGCACTTGACAAAGTCCAACACCCATTCATGATAAAAAACCCTACAGAAAATTTGAATAGATGGTCTTTACCTCCATCTTATAAAAGCCATCTATGACAAGTCAACAACTAATATCATATTAAATGGTCAAAAACTGAAAGCTTTCACTCTAAAGTCAGGAACAAGATAAAGATATCCATTATCACCACTTCTATTCAATATAGTTTTGGAAATATTAGCCAGAGCAATTTGACAAGAGAAAAAAAAGGAATAAAGATTGGAAAGGAAGAAATTAAATTACCATTATTTGCAGACTGCATGATACTCTACATAGAAGACCCCAAAAACTCCACCAAAAGACTTCCAGATTTAATATTCAAATTCAGTCATATAGCAGGATACAAAATCAACACTCAAAAGTCAATAGTATTCCTGTACAAAAATAATAAAGTCACAGAGAGAGAGAAATTAGGGAAAGCACACCCTTCATGATAACATCCAAAAAAAAAATGAAATACTTAGGAGTCAATTTAACAAAGGATGTAAAAGACCTGTACAGTGAAAATTACAGTACCCTTAAAAAGGAGATTGAATAAGATATCAGAAAATGGAAAGACATCCCTTGCTTTTGGGTAGGAAGAACCAACATAGTGAAAATGGCCTTACCCCCAAAATCATTACACAGATTTAATGTGATTCCAATCAAAATACCATTAACAAGTCCCGGGAGTTTGATTCAGTGACTTAAGCACCTGGCTCACAGGTGTGAGGTTGAGAGTTCGATCCTGGTACAACAACAACAACAACAACAACAAAATACCATTCACATACCTCACAGATCTAGAGAAAACATTCCTAAAATTCATTTGGAACCAGAAAAGACCTAGAATAGCAAAAACAATTCTGAGCAACAAAGGCAAGTCAGGAGGCATCCCAATCCCAGACCTAAAATTATACTACAAAGCTACTATGATTAAAAAACAACAACAATAAGAAGCTGGGTGTGGTGGCACACGCCTGTAATCCCAGCAGTTGGGAAGCTGAGGCAAGAGGATCATTGTGAGTTCAAGAGCAGCCTGGGCTACAAAGTGAGTTCAAGGCCAGCCTGAACAGTATAGTGAGATCCTGTGTCAAAAAACAGGGTTGGGGATTTAGCTCAGTGGCGTAAGCGCCTACCTGGCAGGCGTAAGGTTTTGAGTTCAATCCCCGGTACCAGAAACAACAACAACAACAACAACAACTGCATGACATTGTCAAAAAAAAAAAAAAAAAAAAGACCTGAGGATCAGTGAAACAGAATAGAAGATGCAGACACATGCTCAAACACACTCAGCCACCTTATCTTTGACAAAAGAGCCAAACGTGTTCACTGGAAGAAAGCCTCTTTAATAAATGGTGCTGAAAAAACTGGCTCACTTTATGTAAAGACTAAAACTAAACCTATGTCTATCACCATACACTAAACTAAAGTAAAAATGGATCAAATATCTGAATATTAAAACAGAAATACTAAACCTACTGAGAGAGAAATTAGAAGAAATCTTGAAGACATAGTTATAGGCTGAGATTTCATGAACAAAACCCAGATGGCACGAGAAATAGTACAAAGAATCAACAAATGGGGTCTCACTTACTCAAAACTTTTGC